>JAYJMJ010138858.1:0-17625 GCA_036873875.1 Laminaria ephemera | reverse complement strand
CCGTAACACGCGCGATCGGAGTATCACACACAGCTTGCAAAGATGAGTTTCGACGAAATCCTAGATCTCTCAGCTGTTGTGTATTTTTAATTTTTTATAGAAAAGGTGCGAAGATAACAGATGTGATGAGCAAAAAAAACAAAAAGGAAAAATAAGCATGTTGCTGCAGCGGTGTAGGATTTGTGTAACATCCCACTGCGTATCATATACATATCATAAGTACAGTATGTTGCTGCAGCGGTGTAAGATTTGTGCATCATCCCACTGCGTATCATACATATTATGCGTGTGTTGCTGCAGTGGTGTAGGAATTTCGACTGAACACCCTACCTTCTATTTTATCTCACTTTTTCCTTCCAGCTTCTGGACAAGTCGTGGTCGTCACAGGTATCGTCCCTTCTCCCCCCCGCTCCGTGCCTTCATTGTTTTCGCGCAGAGGGTTTAGCATTCCCAACGCTCGTCGATTTTGAGCGATTTTTCATAACTCACGCACTCGCGCTTTCCGCAAGTCTATTATAATTTTGCACAAGAAAAAGTCCCTGACGAGTACGTAGGAGAATGCACTCGGGGGGGGCTCGAACATCGAAATCGACCATCATAGTGGGTTACGAGGTTAACCCACTACTAGTAGACCATCAGGGTCGCCTAATGCTGCTGTCGATGATTCCAGCACGTTCCGGAAGCGTAGAGGACCCGAACCACCACACCGTTTCATTGGTAACTGTACAAAAACATCAAAAAAGAGAAAATAAAATATGAAATTCCATTATTGTTATTGTTGTTGCACTCCGACAATGTAGCGTAGAGAATGAAACTCCATTGAATAAGGATAAATAGCCCGATAACCATGAGCCAAACTGGACTTACGGGCTGAAATATTTGTGGTCTTAGAGCGGGCCTGAGACTCTGAGAGGGCGAGGGATAACAAGGAGACAATATTCTGAAACTATGGACAAGTGATATATCACGAACATACCCGTACCACAGTCCCAAGTAGCCGGCACCTGGTACTCGTTAAAGAGCAATCGCGCGCTCACAACGACCGTTGAGAGTGAATGCACCTCGTAGCGAGTGCATTTAATGTGCTGAATGAAACGCACAACATTTGTATCTGATTTGTTATTCCAGTCCAGGTAAAGTACCAAATATGTTTCACTTTAAGGAGGTTGTTAGGCTTGTTATCGTGTTTTTGTCATTTTATTTTTCAAATCGCGAGAGGGCGTCGACCCAACGCAACCCTAACCCTAACCCTAACCCCAACTCCAATCCAGGCTAAAGCTCAAACCTGAGGGCGGCTTCGCCGCGCGTTTCCGAAAAACTGATCAAAATGTGCGGACCACCACAAAACTCCAAACATATTTGGTACTTTACCGGGTACGATTTGTGGGTTGAGAACACCGTAAGGGCTACTGCCCAAACATATAGATTAGGTTTTATGTTTTTGGGTGCTATTCATCACGCTCACCGCCCCTCCGCTCAGAGTCCCGACGTTGTTTGTCAGCTGCGTACCCCCTCCCAATGCCAGAGAAGAGGCCACAATCGCCCCCCCAAAGCTCTCCGCGGTGTTGTTCTCGAACACCCCCCCGTTGATATCGACGTCTGTGCCATTTCCCGCGACCAAAGCTCCGCCCGAATGCTCTGCGTGGTTACCGCTGAACACCGATTCTGTTATGCTGACGGTGGCAAGCAGGAATGCAACTGCGCCGCCACCGTCGAAACCTCCCGATGAATCACTAAAATGCGCTGCTGTGTCCGTCTCAGCGTCACCAGTAGCAGAGTTTGAATTAAACTCGGTATTGTTCAGAGTGCATGCGGACGGAGCCGAGCTCGACAACCATCCTGATTCTTCATCCTCCAGTGTTTCTCCGTTGCAAAACAGGGCACCGCCTACTAGGGCATTGTTCCCTTTGAAAGACGATCCCTGCGTAACCACCAAGTTAGCTCCTGTTGCGGCCAAAGCACCTCCATATCCATACGTCGCATTATTGCCCATGAAACCACCTCCTATTATCGTCACGTTTCCCCCGCCCGCCCATACGGCACCCCCATCTCCCTCAGTGGCAACGTTACCATGAAAACTGCAATTGTCCAGGGTTAAGCTCGCCGAGACTGAGTAGATCGCGCCTCCGCTACCGGCAGTACCCCCAGATAGTTTGAGCTCGGTCAAGGTCAGCTCTCCCCCTTGAGAAACTTCGAACATTCTGGTCTGGGAGCCACCGCGAACCTCGGCCGGGCTGCTGTTACTATCATATTCCCCCCTTATGGAGAGGAACGTGCCAGATGCGATCGAAATTGGTGTGTCGATCGTGATAGCACCAGCCCAATCAACTTCCAGGGACCCCCCATCAGTGCAGTTGGCTGCTGCACGAAGAAGAGTCACGCCGGTGTCGTTTTGGACTGTAAAGCGTGTGGTGATGGTCGCCCGGCATTCTTCCGCTTGTTGTGCCCATGAAAAATGTGGGTTGTTCAGATTCCCCCCCGAGCTAAATAATAGTAGCACAGGAAGAAACGTGGTCCATACCCGATTGGACACGCATGTTTGACGGATGCTGCTGCCGACTCTGCTGTCCGTGCCGGCCCTCATAGACCGAGCAGCCACGGGGTGGGATAAGAGATGCCAGGTAATTCCCTGCTGTACGTCGTATTGCTGGCGGCCTGGACCGCTATTCAGGTACGGCGAACACCAACAATATGTGGGTTAAAAAACAGTTGTCTATCGGTATTGCGTATTGCTGCCTGCCGACATTCAGCGTCTAGATTAACCTACCGGCAGCTATGAGAGTTAATGCGAAAACAACAGTTAACACCAGACCACAAATCGGAAAATCGGGGTTGATTTGAAAACCGTCCACGGGGGAATTCATTAAGATATACTGGTACCACAGTATAGTGTACGGCACTCGCATGGATGTAGATGGGTGCAATGATCAGTTATAGTGTGAAGAACACACACACATTCGTATGCATGAGTTTATGCTGTATTTATATACAATGCGAGAACAACAACATATTGGTCTGTATTGGGGTTCCATATACACCGTACCTGATACGTACCATACGATACGTGGTAAGCTATACGTTCCACGAAGTTGGGAATAGGTACCACAAACATAGAACACTTACAGTCAATTATTAGCCAGTCCTTCACAGGTACCGGTATAGATCATGCTTATCTGGGAACATTCCTCATAAGAAACCGCGGGAGGAAACACAAATACACAGGGCTACATATAGCTTGGCATACTACTCCCGGACCTGGTCTCACCAGAGCCTGGTCCCACCCGGACCTGATCTCACTATGCCCTAACCCCACTAAATGATGCGCAGATAAAATCAGCTCTCCGCAGGATCCGACCAAGCCCGTCAGATCGTCGAACTACTGTATAACAAAAGTCCCTACGAGCATAGATCGGCGATGGGAATTGAACCCACTCGATCGTAAGTTCGCAGCTCCAGACGTCTCAAATAGAACCAATGCTGCGGTCAGGGGTCAGAGGGTCACTTCTACAGCAGTAGACCTTGCTATATGGCCCGAGTTGACCTTACCATCTGGCCGCGCGGATCTTTGAGGGTAGTTGTTATGTTCTCGCGCGAGTAGCTACCCTTTTTGTTCGCCTATTTTTTATAGCTTCTCTGATGTTCGGATTCGCGACATGCACCACCTTCGCCACGGAAGTGTTTGTCATACTGGGCGAGTAAGACAACAAAACTTAATCCGTTATTGAGCGAGGTACAGGTCGCGGAGCCACTCTAGCGACTGCCCTATGCTTTGTAGGACCCGTGATACGATAGAAATAGCTCTTTTCGGCTGTTTTTTTTTTCTGAATGACGGGGCTCCTTAACCCCAAATCGCCGGAATTTCATTCTTGCTTTGCAATACCACCGCTTTGTATACCTACAGTAGTAGTTCATAGATAGGTCTGTTCATCGGAATGCACTTTAATTTTCGCTCAAAACCAGTGTTTGGGTGAGGTTTGGAGGCTCCTCAAAAGAGTAGCCCAAGAAAAAAACATAGTGCACCTCTATCGTAGCATTTGTCGTACGTAGCGAAAATGGGGGTACCTGTCTATACCGTAGGTTTGGACTTAGACTCCGCTGCCTACAGTCACCGGGACATGTGAGGACCAGGGTGCAACGCTTCACTTCTAGAAGTGTTCGACTCTCTGTCGGGAGGGATACGACAAGCGTGACGAGTATAGACGCGCATAACGGTTTTCACATAATATTTTTCGTCTATATCAAGCACGGGCCAAGCGTGCGATGTTGCGTGGGAACTGGACGAAGGTGTTTCCATGTTGAAAACATGTCGATCATTGATGTAGATTGGCGTCGACCTCACTCCTCACTCCCTCGTCACTCCTGTGTCGAGCCCTAAGGACAGACCTTTGACCAAGGCCAAGTAAGGTAGGGGACCCCGGTCACCTTTAGGGCTTCTGTTTTCGGCGACACAGACCCACTCGCGCTAGTAGCTCCATCGTGTTACACTGTTGCTGTAACAAGCAAATCTGATTTCGTCCGCTTTTTAAGTGGCATAAACTCGGTACGTAGTGAATATATATGGGTGTATCCCCTTTCGTCCGCTTTATAAGTGGCATAAACTCGGTACGTAGTGAATATATATGGGTGTATCCCCCTTACACAATAGGTGAAGCATGCTAGTACGGAGGACCACAGTAATCAGGACCTACGATACACACAAAAACTTATAGATTCCACTTTTTTTACTATTCGTATTTGGTCCTGATTACTATGGTCCCCCGTAATACAGCAAAGGTGTACCATTGTTTTCCTGAGGACCAATGCTTCGTTAGGGGGGGTACCCACTTTTTTACTACCGGGTTTGGGCCACTCTTCCGAGTGACTGTGTACCTCACAGAAAATAACAAGTAGGTGATTGTTCCTTGGCGCGGCGCCCCTAACCATCCCATGGCGGTTTCTTAACGCAAAACAGCACGAGAGCGTACGACCGCAAAGGAACAGCGGGGTCACTCGCGCGAGTGACCGCGAGCCGCGAAAAACGGGCTCCCAAAAGGGACCCCGCTACCATTGGCTTGGTCTGAGACTCACCACTTCAAAATACTGGGGCTGCGGTCGGGGGGGCAGCTTTTTATCGTTTTATTTCAGGCCATCAGAGCCACTCTGAACAGGGACTACCCTCTATCTTTTTGTGTTCGATATTTTGGTTTTTGATTTCGCGATATATATGCACCACCTTGGGATTGTTCGCTACGCGCTGCGCCAAAAAAAGGCCGAAAAACTCCTATTTTGAGAGAGGTGATGAGTCACTTGACGCAGTGGTCTACTCGAAGAATTGAAAATGATAGCATATTAGTATAACACCCCCCCTACCATAGCACCAGTCAAAAACATGTTTGGAGTAGATGAAAAGTGCAACCCGATTACCGCACCTATGGCCCAAGAATAAAAAGTATTCATATTGCAAACAAGAATGGCATTCCTACGAGTTTGGGTTAAGGAACCCCGTCATTCGGAAAATATGTGTTTGTCAAATAGTGCTACCTCTCTCTTAGCACGCGTCGTGTCACATTAATTGGCTTTTGCGCCGGCGCGCGGGGATACCCATGGGTGGCTGCGGGCGCCTAAATGGTATCCCACGATGTACCGTGGTGTTTCGCGATATCCCGGGCGGGTGCCCGCGGGAGGTCCTGCGCCATACCGCGGGGTCCCGCGCTCACCCCCAAAGGCCGAGGTTGTAATCTGCGGGACCCCGCGATATCGCATGGTAGTAATCGCGGGCATTCCCGCGGGCACCCAACATGTCTAGGGTTAGGGTCAGGGTGAAGGCATTCCGTACAAAGTAAGTAATGGCATATCGACTAATTTGGGTTAATGAGCCCCGTTATTAATATCCAAAAACGCCATAAAGTGCTACCTCTATCGTTGCACGCGTCCTGGACAAGCCGTCGTGACAGGCGTCTCCCCTTCTACGCCACGATATGATACGTGACTTTACTTTTGTCAACGAATAAGGTTCAGCATTCTCGCTGCTCGTCGATCTTCACCTGATTTTGCCTACTCGCGTTGTGGCACTTCGGGCATATGATCATTTCCACGAAAAAAGTCCCTTGAGCGTTTCGATCTCCCGAAATCGACCTCAACAGCAACACGGCTTAATATTGGACCGCCGGGGCGCGGTTAGAACCGCAAACAGAGTTATACACATACAGACGCATGCTACGGTGTCGATGCACCCTTTTTTCTTCTGAGGCTCCTTCCTCACTCGAGGAGCTCTGTACCTCTCCCAAAACCTGATGGTGGGAAAAATAAAAGTGCTACCCGATGAACAATCCCATGGCCTACTTGTACGTAAAACAAAAGTTTTTGAAAAAAAAACAAAAAAATGAAATTCGGACAATTTTGGGTGAAGGAGCCCCATCAGTCAGAAAGCGTTTCTGTCCCATAAAGTGCTACCTCTATCGTAACACGCGTCTACAATACAGGGCAGGGCGCCTACAAAGAAACAGGAATGCCGGTTCAGCCTGAATTTCTAATTTGGGAAAGGATGCGTTCTACACAAATTTCATCAAAACGCCTCCCGAATTTCTTGTTTTCCTGTAAATCTTAGTCTGGCTCTCTTCTTACCCCAAATGACCCATGCTACTAATAGTACGGTAAAGGTGCCCCATTTCCTTTCTGAGTCTCCTCACTTGAGGAGCTCCATACCTTACCCAATTAACTTACTTTGAGCGTAAGCTGAAAGTGCAACCTGATGACCAAACAATTGGCGTAGGTATAAATAATGTTCATATTGCAAAACACCAATGGCATTCCAACGATTTGGGTTAAGAAGCCCCGTCATCCACAAACAAAATGATCCTAAAGTGCTACCTCTATCGTAGCGCGCATCAAGTGCCCTGTGCTGTACACCAAATACAAAACATAAAAATAGCCGAGCGCGATCACCCCCCCCCCCCCCTTTCCCTTACCGAACACGACCAAAAATCAAAACTATCGCCGTGCACAAGGGCGCTTTCGTCCTTTTCGTGAGTGAGTCAAAAGTAGTACAGAAGTGGTGTCTCTATAGTGACGGTCTGTGCCAGCCGAAAATACCGGCACTATAGCCGCAACCGGCACTAGTCTGCATACTGACGATTGTGGTTGTTCCCATCTGTGCAAAGCGATTACACAGGCATTATGGCGGGCAGCCGGCACTATGTTGGGATCTTTACTGTACCAGTATGTCACACGGACGTGGGCCCCTGCAAAGAGCTTGGGCTATAAACCTCTGTCGGCGCGCGGCCAAACCATCGTGAAAAGGGCCTGCAAGTGGACCTAGTGGGATCTAGGCACCTTACACCTGTAAAATTATGGTGTGCAAGTAAAAAATATTCGGAGATAGGCACGTCATGATTCCGCAAAAGGAAGCTAGGTTTCAAGAGATTGCCGTTCTCGCTCGTGTCGTGTCAAAAACGTATTCTTCTATTTTCCACTTCCTGCTAATCGGATCAAGCGAGCACAAAGACCGCATGTAGCGATGATATATCGAACGATCGATGAGACAAAACAATCAAACGTACGTTACGGTAGAGAGAGGTATATATTTTTGGGCAATGTATTTTCTGACTGCGGGGTTCCTTGACCGTGGAACCACCCAAAAAAAGTTGGAACACCCTTCGTGTTTTTTGTTTGTTATAGTTCGGCCATGATATCGTTCATCTGGTTGCACGGTCATCACTTCATAAATACAGTTGTGGGTGAGGCGAAGCGCTTTTCAAGTATCTTCACAAGATAATACCTGCTAGGCTCTAACCCTATCGTACCCAGCCAGGGTCAACATCCGAGTATTGCAGGCGCAACAAGAACGCGGTGGATTGGGCGGCACCCTTTGCCCGAATCCGCGTGGCCCAGCAGCGCCGCGTGTTGCAGGATGTACAGAACACACACACGCACACATACCCAGCTGACGACACCCTGACGTCTGCTACAGCAGTGGAATCACCCAGCTGTTCTGAAGCTATTCATTCGAGGAACTCTATACCCCACCTCCAAACCTCAATTTGAGCAAAAGTACACGTTTAGTCCGATGAACGATGTCATCGCCAGTGTAGGCGTATAAATAATCACATAAATTTGGAACCACAGACGTCATCGGGCAGCTCGTCACTTAAGGAGCCCCGCCAGGCGGGGAAGCAATTACTTAAACCGTGGTAACCCTATGGTAGCTACACATGCATACGGTAGAGGTGCATTGGCATTTCTATGAGTCTTCTCACTCGGTGAGCTCTGTACTTCACCCGCAAACTGATATTTGTGTAAACTAAAAGTGCAACCCGATCAACCAACCCATGGCCTACGAATACAAACAAATCAGAGAGCAAAACTAAAGAATGACATCCAGACGATTAGGGGTTAAGGAGCCCCGTATTTCAGAAACAAAAACGCCAAAAAGGCCTACGTCTATCGTAGCACGCGTCTAGTAGACATTCCCTACTCGACCATCCCTCCACTCCACACACACATATTTTGACTGTCACCTATCAGCGCCGCGTCAAATAAACGACGGTCGATACATATATATATATATATATAAAAACACAGAAGTGCCAGGCGGCGGCCCCAACGATTGTTGGCTACGCCAATCCTTGCACGTTGTGAGGACGCCCCAAGTGTAGGCGCATCTCCCGCAGTCTTGGAGTTGAACCGTTTGCGCCACCTGCTAGGATAACATCGGACGACACCGGATCACGGCAAAAAGGCGCGGGAGCGGCGGGTATGCGAGAGAGCATCATGTCTGACTGAGAAGGGTGTCTGAGACATGATACGGTAGGGGCGTACCTAGTGTATTCCGAGGCGTTTTGTCCGGGGCTCTGAAAATCACGACGCGTGCTACGATAGAGGTAGCACTTTTTGGCGTTTTTGTTTGTGAATGTCGGGGCTCTTTAACCCAAAATCGTCGAAATGTCGTCATTGTCTTTGAATTTGAACGTTTTGTATATGTAGGCCAATGAGTTTGTTCATCGAGTTGCACTTTCAGCTTACTCAAAACAAGTTTGTGAGTGAGGTTCAGAGCTCCTTCAAGTGAAGAGCCTTAGAACAAAACTGGTGCATCTCTGTCGCAGCTTGTGTCTCACGCACAACAGGATGTTACGGAAATGGAAAGGCTCTTCCGAATCACAATCCCATGGGCTAAGGAGTATATCGTCAAGAGACACATCCTACGGTAAAGTGTACCATTGTTTTTCTGAGGCTCTTCACATGAGGAGCTCTATACCTCACCAAAAAACTTGTTTTGAATAAACTAAAAGTGCAACCCGATGACCAAACGTAGGCCAATGAGTTTGTTCATCGAGTTGCACTTTCAGCTAACACAAAACTAGCTCATGAGTGAGGTTCAGAGCTCCTTCAAGTGAAGAGCTGTAGACAAAAACTGGTGCATCTCGGTCGTAGCTTGCGTCTCACGCACAACAGGATGTTATGGAAATGGAAAGGCACTTCCGAATCACAATCCCATGGGCAAAGGAGTATATCGTCAAGAGACACATCCAACGGTAAAGCGTACCATTGTTTTACTGAGGCTCTTCACTTGAGGAGCTCTATACCTCACCAAAAAACTTGTTTTGAGAAAACTAAAAGTGCAACCCGATGACCAAACGTAGACCAATGAGTTTGTTTATCGAGTTGCACTTTCAGCTAACACAAAATTAGGTTGTGAGTGAGGTTCAGAGCTCTTTCGAGTGAAGAGCCCTAGAAAAAAACTGGTGCATGTCTATCGTAGCTTGTGTCTCACGCACAACCGGATGTTATCGAAATGGAAAAGCACTTCCGAATCACAATCCCATGGGCTAGGAGTATATCGTCAAGAGACACATCCTACGGTAAAGCGTACCATTGTTTTTCCGAGGCTCTTCACTTGAGGAGCTCTATACCTCACCAAACAACTTGTTTTGAGTAAACTAAAAAGTGCAACCTGATGGCCAAACCTATGGCCTAGGTATAAAAAGTAGTCGTATTTTAAAACAAGAATGATATTCCTACGATTTTCCGTTAAGGAGCCCCGTCATTCAGAAAGCGTTTGTGCCAGAAAGTGCCACCTCTATAGTAGCACGCTATAATACCATTGTAAAACACAAATGGGGTTCCAGAAACATCGCATAATTGAACAGCGTGAGGTACCCCGGCGATCAGAAACGTTTTGTCCCGAAAGAGGCAAGAGTACCTCTATCGAAGCACGCGCCGCTTACGAGATACATGGCATCGTGTTCCCTTGTGAGCCGCAGTAGTAGGACTGCCTCTTGGTCGGATATCACACAGAACAATGTGTATCGAGGCTTTGCCTCTGTAGTGGAATGTACAGACGCGGCGCACCGAGTCTGTCAAGAGCACTTGTTGGGGACGAAGGAGAAAAATAACGTGTTCGGAAACGCGCATAACCCCCGACGAACTGGATACACGTTTTGGGCATAAAAACCTGCTTGGAATTCATGTGACATCGTTATGGCAGTCCTTCAACGGCCAAATGAGGCAACCGGAAGACAGTGATCCTGTTGACCCTATTGACATAAACGTCCATAGTTCACTGCTGGAAGCAGAGCCTTGGCGACGGATGCTACGGCAGAGGCGCACCATGCTGTTTCTGAGGTTCCGCACACGAGGAGCTCCATCCTTCTCTCAAAAACTGATTTGGGGGGGGGAAAATTGAAAGTACTACTCGATGAAGAGTCCAATGACTTAGGTAGACAACGAAAACGATTACGAAAAAAAAAAAACGAAATTCCGATGACTTATGGGTTCAAGAGCCCCGTCGTTCAGAAACGTCTAAGACAAAAAGTGCTATCCCAATCGAAGCACGCGTCTGACCAAGGTGAAGATGTTGTCCTTGGTACCAGACCCATACAATGATCCTACGATTGCAGAGGGGCTGCTTTTGGGCCCAACGTTTTATCTGCAGCTCCTCTACAATCATAGACGGACAGCGAATAGTAAACTGAGAAACTGGGCTCTGTCACAGCAAGGTGGGAGGGGTCGATCCCGGGGGGGGGGCGGGGTTGATCCCGAACAATTCTGACTGCCGGAGCTTGTCAATCGAGAAACTATCTACTAGACAAGCTGGCGATGGCCAATTCTACGTCAGAGGTCTACCCCATTCTATCTGTGGCTCCTCATTCGAGGACCTCTACATCTCAGCCGTACCTCGAATATGTGAACCATTCTTCGCTCCGCCTGGTGAACAATCACGCGTTCTAGGCAGATCACTGGTAGTCACCGCAGTTGAGCAGCCGGTGACTCAGAAAGTGTTTGGCCCAAGAGTGGAACATCTACCCTAGGACGCGTCCGATAGCATTACGGTTTGCAAAATTTAATTCGTTACGAGCCTAGCCCAAGGGAACTCAAACCAAGGACAGATCAGATCCCCGTTCGTTATCGGTGTCTCTCAGAGCAGAAATAGCAGCGGTCAACATAATAACCCGCATGGCCTACATAACGTTCCCGGTTGGGAGTCATATGGTCTGCATAGCCTAGCGCATTTTGTCCTGGGTTGGATATGTACTGCACAGATCCTGCACAACATATCATATCGACAGACACAGGATCTATAGATGATTTAGATCATGATCTGTCCGATTGGTGCAAGATTTATCGAATACGGTTGAACGGTGCGGTGTGGAAATCATCGCGTTTTTCGCACCATAAAAAGTGTCAAGTATCCCCTCTACCGAAGCATGACTTCGCGAGAGTCGTCGACGGACTGCTGAGCAGTGAACCAGAAGGTGGCGGGGATAACCCCCTTACTCCATTAGTCGAATCTACCATAAATATTCGCAACCTCTTGTTTGGCTTGCCGGATATATTTGCAATCTTTTTTTGGGTTGCGATTTGGTTCGTGGTAGGCATAGCCAAGTGGAGTGTTCATAGAATTGCGTTTACCATTTTTTCTCAAATCCAATATAGATGCAAGGACGCGTGCTACCATAGAGGTCGCAAGTTTTGGCCGAAACGTTTTCGGAATGACGGGGGGTTACTTAAAACCAAAATCGTCGGAATTTTATTCTTAGCAATATTTTTCGTTCAATACGTAGGCCAAGCGATTGTTCATCGGGTTGCAAATATAAATATCCTGAAATCAGGTTCTGGGTGAGGCATAGAGCTTCTCAAGCGGGGAACCACCAAAAAGAATTGGTGCACCTCTACCGTATCATGTGTGGATGTTCATCATAGTCGTTTCCAAATATCCAATCTCAAACCTCAAAATCCCAAATGTTTATTTTCGGCTGGGGGGGGGGAGGGGGAGAGGGGGGGGTGGTATCTAGCTGCTCGATTCGAACTTCCATGTATTTTACACATCTAGTAAACGACGACAGCGGCACGCGGCGTCGCAATCGCTCCGCAAGCCTTCCAGAATCCGAACATACCACACCTCGGACAATACATGATATAGATCATCTATTACGGGAGAACATAGTACTCGGGACCCAATATGGCGTATAAAAACAGGCAAATATATAGGTTTTTGTTATGTCATGGGCTCTGTTTGCTATGGTCCTCCGTAGTACATTCTATATATATCACTACGATATGTCGTGAAGGATCTGTGTAGCAAAGATCCAACCCAAGAAACGTGCGCTAGATCATTCAGATCATCCATCACCGGTCAACTTGAGTAGACCTTGCAAATCATTACTGGACCAGGGATCTGTCTGCCGTGGAAGACACAGATCAAGAAATGGGATCTGATCTGTCCGACTATCGTGATCATGGGTTTATGCGCATCTAAGAAAGCAAAGGTATCCCCGTTATCGTAGCATGAATTATTCTCGGGAGTTGTCGACGGATTGCTGCGTGGTCAGACAGGAGGTGAAGAGAACTTCCTCAACTCCATTATTCTAACCTATCTAGCAGTAAAATATTTCCAATAATTTGTTTTGGGTTATAATTTGGTTGGCGTTCATGATCTGCGTCATAGAGGGCAGGTAGATCCCAAGTCTGTATAATCTTCATAAGTCTATAGATCATGTTGCCGGGCGTGAGCCATATAATCTGCATGATCTATAATATCACATGTTACAGGGTTGGATCTGTACTGCGCAGATCCTTCACAAAAAATCACATAAAAAGATATAGGAAGTATATGATCTATATCGTGGTCTATCCGATGTTTGCAAGTGTTACGACAAGCACGGTTCGACGGTGAGGTGTGGAGATATTCACGTTTTACGCACCTGACAACGTTCAAGAGCCCCAGCTACCGCAGCAAGGCTTCTCGGGAGTCATCGACGGACTGCTGCGTGGTGAACCAGGAGGTGAACAAGACGGCGAGGACCAACATGACGTTGATGGCGACCAAAAGACCCCCGAGAGCGGAGCGATTCTCCTCTCCCGCGGCGTCCATCTTGATGAGCAACGCCAGAAAATTGCTCAGAAATATTATTACACAGCCCTGTGGGGTTGTTTCAACAGAGCAAGGCATGCAAACAGAGCAAGGAAATACCACAGAAATAGTATCACACATCCCTGTGTGGTTGTTTAACATAGAAGGTCATCCAAACTCATATCGATAAAAAAAACGAAGGTTAAAAAACCAAAACAACGGAGACGCATACTACGGTAGAGGTGCATCATTTTTTTTATGAGGCTCCTCACTTCAGGAGCTCTACAGCTCACCCAAAAACTGATTTGGGGAAGGTTAAAAGTGCTCCCCGATGAACAATGCCATGGCCTAGATATACAACGAAACAAATTTCCAAAAACAAAAAAATTCAATTCCGACGATTTTGGGTTAAGGAGCCCCGTCATTCAGAAAACGTTTCAGTCAAAAAGAGCTATTTCTATCGTAGCACGCGTCCGGAAGATATTGCTCACAAATATCGGTAAATATTCCTGTGTGGATGTTTGAGCAGAGCAAGACATGGAAAGAGTGAAGAAAACAGATATCATACGCAATCAGCGACAGGAAATGTCTCAGAAATACTATCACACAGCCCGCCCTTGTGCGGAATAAAAAAGAGCAAGTCTGACAAGTAAGCCCAAAAAAATTGTTGAGGAAAATATCAGTAGACATCTCTGTGTGGTTGTTAGAGGCAACAAACGCGAGTCATAAAGTCATGCATACAGCGCGGGGAGATTGACCAGACCAATTGTCACGCATCCCTGCGTGGTTGTTTGGACCAACTGAGCAGGACATACAAATAACGTAATAGAAATAAAGCAAAACAGCGCAAGGAAGTTGCTAAGCAATGTTATCACACAGCATTGTGCTGTTGTTTAATATCATACGAAGCAGCGGAAGAAGTTAGTTGCTCAGCAATATCTACTTCAAGTGCCTTGACTCACCAGTCTGTAGAGCAAGGTATCAGTTGGATCCAAGTGGGGGCGCATGAGCTCGAACCCAAGCAGAATCGCGACGGCGAAAATGCAAGCTGTAGCCGCTTGCACCCAGCTATGCGGCGCGACGAAAACGAGCACTCCCGTCAAAAGCATTCTCCGGCCGCACTCGATCACCTCGAAGTAATACCAATCGGGGTCTGGGTACGAACACACGGCAGATAAAATGCGGGTTTATTTTAACAGTTATATTCTTCAAAGAATTGGCTCCTCGGATAGCACACGGTTCACACAGACGCGTGCCACGACGGCTGTAGCATGTTAGGGTGTTTGCGATTTCCAAACTCTGTTGAGTTAGAAAATATATCAAACTAGTATTGAAACCGACGAATTACATAGCCCAAGGCCAACTAACCCACGAAAAAAAATGGTTAGAAATTAAGAAAATGGTAGAAAAACAAAAAAATATCCTACTAACTTTTCGTTGATTTTTCATTGGCTGGTTGGCCTTGGATTGTGATTTCGACGGTTTCAATACTATTGCGACATGTTTCCTACCCAACTCCTACCCAACCAAAAGCGGTATCCCGCAAACATGCTATTTACTTCAAATTGTTTTGAATTACTGGCTTCTTATACCGAGGAGCTACCCGATATCGTTCGAAATCCATTGCTGTGTTTCGATATGGTTCGTTCCATAACTACTGTAGGCCATGACATCTCTCATCAGACTACGCGTCCATTTTCCCTCAAGCTTTTGTCTTTATAAAAAAAATTAAAAATACACTCCAGCCGTGAGATCTATAATTTCGTCGAAACTCATATTTGCAAGCTGTGTGTGATACTCCGATCGCGCGTGTTACGCGTTATACTTGGTTGAGAGAGGTAAACCTCTTGTCAGCGAAATGAGGAGCACGCCTACAGCAGCATGCGTCTACTGTACTGGTATATAAGAACACACAGCTACGATAAAGGAGTCCTCGGACGCTTGCCACCATAGAGGTAGCGCTTTTTAGCTGAAACGTTTTATGAAAAACGGGGCTCCTTCAACAGAAACCGTCGGAAATTCGTCCTTTTTTTTTTGGGAAATGGGTGTCGTTGTATACCTGGGCCATGGGATCGTTAATCGTGGAGTCCTTCTACTGTAATCTTCTCCAAATCAGTTTTTGAGTGGGGTATAGAGCTGTTCAAACGAGGAGCCTCAGGAACAAAATGGTATACCTCTACCGTAGCGCTCGTCCTGGAAGGTTCCCCGTACAGAGAGTTTTACACGTGACAGTTCTAAACCTCCCCTCATGGGGAGCTCTATACTTCGCTCAACACCGGCATACGTTTAAAAAGAGTATCGAATTACGTGCCCCACAACGAACACTACCAACCTTGTATATGGGGATTTGGAAACTTCACAATGCAGCTAGCATAGCCAAGCTCGTACGCGTATTGGGCAATCATTTCGGTTGACGAGCCCCGCGTGTCAGAAAACGATGGGCGACACGTGCAACGGATGAAGGTGCACCCTTTTTGTTTTGTCTGAAGCTCCTCACATGAGGAGCTCTACACCCCACCGAAAAAACGATTTTGAGAAAAAACTGAAAGTGAAACCCGACGAAACGATTCCATGGCCTAGTTATACAAAAAAAAACATATTGCAAAATCAAGAACGATGTTTCCGGCGATTTGGGGCGAAGGAGCCCCGCCATTCGGAAAACAGTTTTGCCAAAAAGTCCTACCCCTATTCTAGCCCGAGTCGGGCCCAGAGGGTCACCGCTGCTACCTCCCTTGCCGCCCTCACCGAAGCCCCTCCAAAGAGGATCGACGGGGCCAGTACCGGGTGCTCCTTCCTCACCTTCACTCTTGAGTTGGATCACACACATATATTTTACAATATATGTCCGTACTGGTATACGGGTACTCTATACTTACCGCATGGAACTGATAATCTGGCCGGACATTCATTTATCCTCGAATTTTGTTTTTGGGTGCTGTATGAATAGATCTCTGCAAGTGGAGGAAGGAGCCTTCTAAAAGCTATATATGCATCCTATTAAAGCACGCCTCCCTCACCGAAATCCCTCCACAGAAACATCGAAGGGGCCATCTCCTGGTGCACTCCTTTTGCGCCCTCACACTATTTTACTGTATATTTGCCCTAACACCGACGGCATGGGACTTTTAATCTCGATAAAAAAAACCAAATTCCCTAGAAGTCCGTATTTGGGTGAGGTAAAGAGGTCCTCATTTCAGGAGCCATGTCGATCAGAACCGCTTTGCCCAAAAGGTTGCTACCCTTATCACAACACGCCTTCCTCACCGAAATCCCTCCAAAGAAACATCGACGGGGTCAGCTCCGGATGCTCCTTCCTCGCCCTCACTCTTTCGTTGAAGTCATGCAAATCGTTCCGGGGCGGCGTGTCGTCGTCGGTGTTATGGTACTCAGACGCCAAACGGGTCGACGAAGAACGGGCGCCAGAACCTTCCACGGTGGAGTCAGCTCTCCGACCGGCCTCATCGGTTGCTGCACCAGAAGGGGAGACCTCGATGATGGTGGCTTTGAGGCGAGGGTTGAGCAATTCTCGATTTTTCCAAAGGATGGCGGCGTAAAGGGCCGGGATACCAAACGGGTATACCTTCACAAACGAAAAAAAAAATGGCAAGGTTATAAAGGATTAGGCGACAAAAAAAAATGTCAGACAGCATAGGCGTCGCAGGAACTCGCGAAGCAATATATTTGTAACTGTCGTCGACTTGTCGGCGTTGGTGGATGATGGATGCCTGCAACGATAGAGGTAGCACTTTTTGGATTGTTGTTTCCTGAATGACGGCGCTCCTTAACCCAAAATCGTCAGAATGTCGTTCTTGTTTTTCAAGCTGAATATTTTGTATACCTAGGCCACGGGTTCGGTCATCGTTGTTGAAGGTTTCGGGTTTATAAAAAAAAAAAGGTTTGGGTGAGAGGTATAGAGCTCTCTTCAAGTGAAGAGCCTCAGAATAAAAATTGTGCACCGTTACCGTAGAATGTGTAAGGGGCGGTTGATTGCGTTCCTGGTTGTCTCGTGGGCCATGACCTACTCCGTGGTCACAAGACAGAATCCAGCAGTGTCTGGAGCTACGGAAGAGAGAGGGGGGGGGGTACCCTATTGGTCGTTTTATTTAAGCCGATCAGAGCCACCCTGAAGAGTGACTACCCAATATTTGTTTTGTCTTGCGCTTGTGTTGGTTTTTGATTGGCGATATGCACCACCTTGGGATTGTGTGCTACGCGCTGCCCCAAACAAAACCGAAAAACTGTTATTTTGAGAGAGGTAGTGAGAGTGAGTCACTTGACCCAGTGGCCTAAGGCGGGGG
>JAYJMJ010138751.1:0-17626 GCA_036873875.1 Laminaria ephemera | reverse complement strand
TCAGGAAAAGTGAGTACAGCGCCTTAGATGCTGCTATAGAAGCAGCGCAGCGGTTCTGGGCCGCAATTTTTTGCAACACTATGGCTTAGCTTCGACCACTGATCCGGCACGATCAAGCATCGATCCCGCGACAATCGCGGCAGCCCCGCCAGCAGCTATTCCCCACCAGCCGGTCTGTGCAACAGAAGACCAGATTTCTTCCGCATTCATCGCTACAATCGCTGCGGTCCCGATGGCCCCCATACACATGACCACGTTGAACCGATACAGATATCCGTAAGCCACAAGTGCTACGAGCACTACCGCACTGGCCAGGGTGATCAAGAACGGTGTTGAAAACAAACTCACCGCAACCAGCGCTATCGTCGACACTCCGACTAACGCAACACTCAATTTACGGGCAAGCGATTGATTGGGAGACACACCGTTCAGATCAAGCGTAACCAATAGCAGTAGAACCGCCCCTGCTATCGTTGACCATTCAGTACGCCAATAATGATCAATGACCTCTGTACCGGACACTCCGATCACCAGTGCAGCAATGGCTGCGAAAATTGTCAGAAACGCAGAATAAGCATCTTCTGTCCTTCGCGATGACATCAACTGTCGAACTGTCAGGTAAAAACCAGCCCCTAGCGTCAGTACCAGTACGCCGCTCACTTCGTAGAGAAACATGCTTCGGACCAAAACAATGACCGGAGCGACAAACAACAGAGCCAGTGCAAAACGCCCCTCAGCAGTTTTCAGCACCAGTGAATCATTTGAAAACCTCTGACACTGCCACCAGGCAATCGCCGCTGCAGTTAACGAAAGTATTGCCGCCCAGAATTCTTCACGCACTGGTACAACCAGCACCACACTGCCGACGAGCAAAGTGATGCTTAACCAATTCCGTGCTGTTCGTGCCAGCACGGAAAAGCCCAGCCAGACCACTGGCAGCAATACCGCCATACCGCTTAAGGTAGCCATGGTGATATCGGCCATACTGGCTGCCTGCCAGTGAGCAAACTGCGGATAATTTATCGCCATGCTATCGAGCGGCATCACAGAATAAATAAGCGCACCGAAGACAGTAAAATTAACCGGTACAGATAAAAGCCCCAGACTGATAAACACCCGGCTCCCTCGTTGCTCTTTAAGCAGGATGCTCATCAGCAGTCCAGCGGCTGTCAGTGCGGCAGTCAAACCCAGCATGGTCAAAAAACGCTGCAGGTCATTAACCACTTCGACGCCTTCCAACAGAAATAGCCCCATTGCCACAGCAACCGCTAACGCGCCGGCCATACGCAAACAATCAGACAACGTTGCATATTTCCGCACCACTTGAAAGAAGGTTTCTTTCACTTCAGTGGTTTCTATTTCAGTCTCGATTGAATCGGTTGCAGCAGTATCAGAAAGAGGTTGCGTAGCCGCTGTCATTACATTACTCATTACGGTCTCCTTGTCGCTTCAATAACTCATCAAGCTCGGCTTCTAAAAGCTGATTCTCCTCAACGGTATTGAATGCCTCTGCTAATTCATCGGTGTCCTGATAAATGGTTACTGAGGAATCATTTAATATTTCAACTTCACTCACTGATACTTCCCAACGCTCGATTGCCGCTGCTGCATCATCGCCGACACCACCATCAAGAGACTGCACAATTTGCCCGGCTCTTGATGCAGCCTCTCTGGAGCGCATCTGATTACGTTGATTTTCGAGCGCCTGAACACGATTGCCGGATTCATCAATACTGCGCCGTACCTTTGCAATCACATTATCCAATTCATGCAACTGCCCCCGTGCGACAGAAATTTCACGTTCGCGTTGCTTGCGTCTTTGCACACAAGATAACGCCTTCTCCCGATCATGTTTTGCCACTGAAAGTGCTCGTTCATTCCATAGCTCTACTTCACTCGCAAGTTCGGCCACCCGGTTTCGTTGGCCCAGTGCTTCCTTTTCCAGACGGCCCAGACGAACCCGGGCTCTCGCTACTGCCTGACGACTTTCTTTCAATGCCGCATCGACAACCGCCTCATGGTTTTCGATGGTGGCCAGTGTCCGATCAACACTGCTGTGGACCGTGGTCACAAACCGTTTCAATAGACTCATTGCTATTTCCCTTCCTAATGAATGTGGGAGGAGTGTCGGCTGCAGAACTATTTTGCGCCACCTTTTCAGAAATCGTCTAAAATTGACGAACCAATGGTTCTATAAAGCTGCACTTTCATGGCACAGGCGACTCGACTGGTTCAAGAACTCAAAAACCAGCTAAAGCAAAAAGGGGTGACCTATCGGGCACTCGCAGTGGAACTCGATCTCTCGGAATCCGCAGTGAAACAAATGTTCGCCAGTGCCAATATGACACTGGCACGCCTTGATCGAATTTGCGAGATCATTTCTCTGGAGCTTGGCGATCTGGTGCAGGAAAGTGAAAATTCGGGGCGTCAGTTGCAAAGCCTTTCACTGGAACAGGAAGCCGAATTGATCGGCGATCCAAAGTTGTTGCTGACAGCCTATTGCCTGGTGAATCACTGGACGTTTGCCAACATACTCGAACGTTATGAGCTCACCGAAGTTGAAGGAATTCGTTATTTGGCGAAACTTGATCGAATGAAGTTTATTGAGCTACTGCCCGGCAACCGGGTGAAGCCATTAATTGCCAGTAACTTTAACTGGCAACCCAATGGTCCTATCGAAACCTATTTTCGAAAAGAAGTGCAAGGCCCGTTCTTTAATACCAGCTTTAACGAAGACGGGTGCCTGAGGTTAGTTAAAAATGGCGATATTTCACAGGTCGGACGACAACAGCTTCTTGAAAGACTGTATTCAATCGGGCAGCTATTCGACGACACCGTCAGAGAAGAACGCAAACTCCCACTGGAACAACGCCAGGGCACCACGATGGTGCTCGCCATAAGACACTGGATGTTTGAAGCATTCAGCGCACTTGAACGTAAGTGATCAACGCACCTGTTCAGGGCAAGGCAATAAAGAACGTCTTTTAATTGTGCCGCGAAAGTTCAGTCAGGGCTGCCATCGTTAAGCCCCTGGATGAATGCTCATTAATGTCACTGCCTGGTGATAAAAAATATTTATCCGCTAATTTCCTCACAGTGATAATTCAGGTGCGTAGTCAACCGATGACAGCAGCAACCTGCATTAATAGCAGCAGACTCCAAAACTCAAGCCTTCGCTGACCCGGTTTATCAAGCGAGACCACGTCAAGCACCGAAACCGGCAGATCGGAAAGCAATCACACTGATTCGCCCTATTATGCATTGCAGTTCTCATTATTTACCGCCGTTTTTAATTGCTTAACAGTTCTGTGCATACGAGTGCGATAACATCCCCTCTATTACTCGATGACAGGGTCCTTCGAGCCTGGCAACGGGCCAGGATGCTGATAAAGATCAGCTTAAAAACTATTGATGTAAGTTTTTTGAAACACCTGTAGTAACTTATAAATTTAGTAAATCAAACATGGCTAAAAACATGACCAAAAAACGAATACTGCCACTCGCAATGACTGTTGCTTTCGGATTAAGCGCATGCGGCGGTGAGCAATGGGGTGACACCAACGACGGTCTCCCCAATACGGGCACCGGCACATTGGGTGATGGCACCGCAACGACCTTACTATTGGTCGGTGGCCTGGTCGGCGTCGGAGCAATTCTGAGCAACAGCGATAGTGACTCAGGCGTAGTGGTCACTACTGCCGGCAATGGCGCAACCGGAGGTGGCTCTACAGGCAATACTGAAGGTACAACCGGTGGCACTGATGGCTCTACAGATTCCGGAGGTAATAGCACTGACGGTGATAACGGGTCAGGTAACGATACTGATGGGACAGGCGGAACCAATGGCTCCAATAACGGCACCGATGAAGGATCGAATGGCGACACAGGTGGATCAAACGGGAACAACGGGTCTGACAACGGCGCCGACGGCTCAAACAACGGTACAGATGGTCAGAACGGAAACAATGGTGCAGATAATGGCACTAATGGTTCCGGTTCAGATGGTGGTAACAATAATAGTGGCGATAACACCGACAATTCAGATAACGGCGGTGGCACTGGTACTACCGATGGATCAGGCACCAACACCGGTGGCACAGACGACACATCAAATCCTGACAACGATCCATCAACAATACTGGTTGATAATCTGGAACCACCAGCGTGGTTACTGGGCATGTGGCGTGGCACAGATTCAAACGGGGTATCTCAAACTGCTTTTGGTAGTGCACAGGAAATAGGTATTGGTAATACAGGTTCTCCACTAAACGGATACTCGAATATTCCGGAAGTGTGTCTGCATCTATCACAAAGCGATGACAACGTTTTTGAATACAATGTCTGGTACCCCACTGCTGACGGCAACGATGTAATCATCAATGAAAGATGGGAAAACAACGGTGACGGTACTCTGTTATACACAGCATCCGGTCCGCGTGAAGATCAGTTCATCATGTACTCAACCAAGGCCAGCAACTACCTGGCACCACCACAATGGTTACAAGGCAAATGGCAAGGTGCCTCAGCCAATGGCGACGCGACAAAAATTGCGGATGTCAGCTCAGGCAATATCACCATCGGTGATCAGGGTGGAAATCGCACCAACTTGTATGATCTCGCCAGCCAGCCAAAGAGCGTTGTCAGGGTTAATCAGGATGACGGGCGCAATTATTCTGTCACTGTAGTGACATCGGGCGCTTCTCCTCAAACGGTCAGTCATACATTTAACAGCACAGGAAACAATACGCTGAACTACATGGGTTCGGCAGGCCAGGCATCAATGACAAGACAGTAGTAAGCGTTAATGGCTTGAAACTGACAAGTCATTCTTTAAGACAAGCCCCGGTAATTCAGCAGATTGCCGGGACTTTCTTTTTGGGACTAACGCCGTAAAGGCACTAAATTAACAACGGCCAAAGCGATTACTCCCGCCACCAACCCCCAGAAAGCAGCACCTACACCAAACAGAGTGACACCGGATACCGTGACCAGAAACGTGATAATCGCAGGCTCACGTTCAAGGGGATCCTCCATCGCAGATGCCAGACTACCGGCAATCGGTGATAGCAACGCAAGGCCTGCAATGACGAGCACTATCGCTGTTGGAATTGAATTCAAAAACGAACCGACAGTCGCACCAAAAATGCCGAGCATTAAATAAAAAACACCCGCAAAAAAGGCAGCAACATAACGTTTATCGCGATCTTCATGAGCATCACTGCTCATACAGAATGCAGCGGTGATCGCAGCAAGGTTTAATCCCAGACAACCAAAAGGCGCTAATAACAAGGACGTTAAACCCGTTGTCACTATGATGGGAGAAACATCGGGTTCATAGCCTGCTGCGCGCATAGTTGCCACACCGGGAATATTTTGCGACGCCATCGTTACCGTAAAGAGCGGAATGGCAATGCTTACCACAGACTGCCAGCTAAACTGCGGAAAGACAGCAACCGGCTGCGTTAGTAATAGATCAACTGAGTCAAATCGAAAGCCCTGAACCACGGATACGATCAGTCCGGTTAGCAGACACAGCACAATCGTATGCCGTGGCAGCAACCGACGTGTAATCAGATAGCAAACAAACATGGTCAGTGAAAGCACAAACGCACTTTCCATCGAAAGAAAGACGTTCATGCCGAACTGCAGTAGAACTCCGGCCAGCATCGCACCTGCGATAGAGGCTGGAACCCGATCCATCAACCGCTCAAACCATCCAGTGATGCCACACAGAATAATAAGACAGGCAGATACGATAAACGCACCGATCACTTCCGGCAGCGAAAATCCAGCGGCACTGGTGACCAGTAATGCAGCACCCGGTGTAGACCATGCCGTGACAATAGGGCTTCGAAAGTAGAGCGTTAAACCAATAGTGGTTATCCCCATCCCGACACCCAGTGCACCGATCCACGAATTAATATGCGCCGGCGATGCACCCGACGCCTCTGCGGCCTGATAAATAATCGATACCGTGCTGAGGTAACCGACCATAACAGTGACAAAGCCAATTATTACGGCCGATAAAGATAGATCCCGGGGAATCGACTTAAGCGTATTAAAAATGGCGGTCATATGATTTTGAGAGTAATGGAAGCAAGTGAACACTGAGTATCGATTTCACATTGGGACTCAGCTAAACAAATATCTATTCAAGCTGCTGCAACAACTTACTGCTTAATCCCCCTGTTAAACGGGCGTAGTCCTTAAGTGCTGCACGTCCACCAGCGGCATAGACAGCCGCAGCGTTTAACAACTCACCTAACTGATGGGCGCTATTATGATCCAGCTGACAGTGGGCGCCACCACTGAGTTGTGCAAACTGCTTAAATGCACTTGCTGCCGCGATATCATACCCTTCCTGAAAAATAAACAACGGCACACTCAACAACTTAAGTTGACCTGCAAGCGCACCCAGCTTATCGACAGATTCTTCCATGCAATCTCCCACGTAAACCACGGCGTCTACCTGCCCGTCTCTCGCTTCATTAAGTGTGTGCTTTAGTACTCTTTCAATCTGGGTTTGACCCGCCAGACAACTCACAGATGACATCAAGCGTAGAAGATCCATAGGATTAGACAGCCACTTGGACGACTTACATTCCTGATAGCCACGAAAAAAAACCAACTGTAGCTCAAGTGACCCGATAGCGCTGCTTCGGGCAAACATATCACCCTGAAGCTTACACGCCATATCCCACGTTGGTGCGCGACTGGCAGTGGCATCCATAGCAAAAACAAGCCGCCCCGATCGATCGCCACGGTGCTTTTGCGGCATGTTATCAAGCTTTTCAAGAAAATCAGAAACCTGGCCGGAAGTGGAAGATTTTTTAAGTTGCCCGGTTTTTTTATTCATAGTGACACTCTACCGTAACCCGCCAGAATTTTTTCCACAGCCTTCAGCACTCACTAATCCTGATGCGATATCAGTGCGATTCCAACAACCCGGTGACACACTGATCTACCACCTCAGTTATGGCCTGATCAATATTCACTGCGATCACATTTGTTTCTGCACCAGGGTCTTCCAGAGTTGAAAACTGACTATCTATCAGTGCAGCAGGCATAAAGTGATCTGCACGACTGGACTGGCGCCGGGTGATCAATTCTCTGGAGCCATTCAAATAAACAAATCGTAGTGATGCCAGGTTTGTTGCAAGCCGTCGCCGGTAACTTAGCTTAAGCGCTGAACAGGCGATAACGATTGATTGGTGTTGTGCAAATTCTGCACTTAGCTTATCGCGAATCGAATCCAGCCAGGGCCAGCGATCATCGTCAGTCAGTGCAATACCAGCTGACATTTTTTTGATATTCGATGGCGGGTGTAGATCATCGCCATCATAAAAGTCTGCACCCAGTCGACCCGCCAATTGCGCACCCACTGTGGACTTACCACAACCACTGACCCCCATCACAACAATGCAATGTGTAAAACGATCAGTCACCGGCAAAGTCACCCTGCATTACTCATTTACAAGCCATCGTGGATAACACGAAAGCCGACGGTTCGATCACGAAAGACCGGTGCTTCATTACCGCGATAACTTGATCGCGCATAGTCTGCTTCGTTGTACCACGAACCACCACGCATCACATGCCGCGTGCAATCCTTGATCGATACAGCCGCTGCGTTATCACCGCGGCCAAAATAGTTATCAGTCCAGCAGTCCTCTACCCACTCCCACACATTTCCGTGCATATCATAGAGGCCATATTCATTCGGTGAAAAACTACCCACCGGTGCAGCCTGCTGACCACCCCACTCACTGCCACAGCCAGCGCAATTAGCTGCATCCAGTAATTCTTCCCCGGTATAGAACGGAGTTACCGTGCCCGCACGCGCTGCGTATTCCCACTGTGCCTCGGAGGGGAGTCGATAAACTTTACCAGTCCGCTTACTTAGCCATTGCACATACCCCTTCGCATCATTCCAACTGATGTGTGTCACCGGACGACTATATTCAGTGGCCATAAATTGCGGTGGTGGCATATTATTATCGATCGCATAAATACGATACTGTTCCATCGTAATTTCATGCTTTGACATACTGAATGCTTCAATCGAGACTTCCCGCATAGGCTTTTCATCTTCAGCACCAGCTTCACTACCCATCACAAACTTACCCGCCGGTATTGCAACCATGACCGGGGCGACAAACTCAACGTTGTTCGAATTTCCCGGTGCGGCTTTTGGAGCCTCAACTTTTTTCGATTTATCTGCATAGTTAGTAATAACGGCTTTATTTTTATCATCACCTTCTTTATGGCCACCGTCACCCGTTTTACCAGCAGCAGATATCGCCTCTTTCAATTCCAGCTGACCCTTTACATTGTTATCAAGCCGCACTGCAGATTTAAGTCGTTGAGATGCCATCTCTACCTGACCGTTTTTTATCGCAGCACGCCCCAGCACCATGTATACACGCGAGATATACTTTTCACCGTTAACGGAGTAGTCATGGGTGGGTAATATCTGACGGAGCTCACGGATTTTCTGCAGAGCATTATTGCCCTTGGGGCGCATTAATCGCCGCGCCTGTAGATCAGCTGTAATCCCGTCGACCAGAACCGACTGCTCGCTGGTAAAAGTATCGGTACTTACTTCAGTGGATTCTAACGGCAGCGTAGCTGCTTCAGGGAGAGTGGATGACTCGTTAAAGCACACCTGTCCGGCGCATTCATTCTGCGCATGGGATGGCGTTACCATCAAGGTGGCAGCGATACAAGTTAACCATAAACCCAACAACCCGGACTGACGCTTTAAAGGGATCTTCACTCGGTTTGGGACTCACTATCTGTTGAGCAGAGCAGCTGTATTCACAGCTGACAGGCGACCGCATATTGTACCTGTTTGCCCCCCTGCGCGCGAGTAGTGCGCTTTGGTGTTAGCCGCCCTGCCGCGACACAATTGCTCACGACCACCCTGTTGACAGATCGCTGCAGATTAGCCCAACGCTGGATTGAAAGCGCCCGGCAGCAAGGCGTTAGCCAGAGAGTTGCTGCACCGTGGGTTTCGGCGTAGCAGGCTTGGGTTTGATTTTTATTCCCAGGCGTTCCAATTCCCGCTGCAGGGCCTGTACATCCCATGATCCGGCAATATAATGACGCGGGAAAGTCACGCGGACTTCCTCGAGCCAGAACGCCGGTTGCAACTGCCCCGGGTTCCAGTCAGAAACCAATCGATGGCCGATTATTTTCACCTGAGCTTCACTGATTTGAATTCGATTCAGGTGAATGGGCCGCCCCTGATGATGCCCGACCCGAATCGCCTTCACTGCGATGCGATCAACCAGAGCAACCGGCACCTTCACCCGCTGCACACTCATGGTCGACGTGACACGAATCTCGACCATAGAAGAATCACTATGTGGCTGACTCTGTGTACCGATCAGTCGATCACCTTTTGCGGCCGAATCTAAAACATCGTCGTTACCAGCCACCGCTGTATTCACCGCAGCAACCAGCGCCAGAAAAACCAGCCACCCGTGTATTACCATTTTCATTTCAATTCTCCATCGGCTAATGGCGCATCGTTGTTCGCGGTCGCGGGCTCGTTGCCCTGGTGTTTTTCTCCAGCCTGAGAGAAATCACCGGCACAAATCTGTTGAACTCCTGCGACGAGATGTCGCTCCGCGAATGCAGCAAGCCTGGCACTGCGGGTAATTCTGTATTCTTTCAGATTACCCTTGTTAAAGGCCTGATACTGCAGCAAGCCGTAACGATCCGACAACACGGGTAAAGTCCGGTTCAGCAGTCGTTTGCGGGCGTTGCCCCGCTGATCAGCACTGGCGTTGCGATTAATCATTGCATCTACCAGCCCGCCAGCGGTGTAAGCCTCGTTATTCAACAAGCACAGCAAGCAGATAATTGATGACTCTGATTCACGAAGAATCCCGAGATTTTTAAGCTCTACCTTGCTCTCTTCCAGCGGCTCAAGCCGGCATTCATCATAAAGAAAGGTTTCTACCTGGCTCCATAAAGAAAACATCAATGCCATCTGAGCGATCTGAGATGCACCGTTGTAAGGCGGCACCTCAATTTGACTGGTGGTTTCAGCCTGCCAATAGGTGTTCACACCCAGTGAAGCTGAAATCGGTCGCGATGCAAACGGCTCAGCATCCGACAGCATTTGCTGCGGACCTTGATTCTCCTTACCTATCGCTGATTTTGGCATACGGGGCTCGTATCTGCTTTTGGACCTTTATAGCAATGGAGTTTATCTGCAATTTATCAAGCCACAAGCCGGTAAATTTTACCCGCCCTGCGGCATAATTAACGTCTTCTACTATTGAGAAACCCGACAAAACACTCGATATGCCTTGCCGGGTTAATGAAGCTAAGTCAACTGCATTGATTAGTCAGCAACTTATTCAGCCAGTGTTAAGGCTGTGAAGAGCGGATTGTTGTTGCGATGAATTAACACGGCGACCGGATCACCCGCAGGAGCTTCCTTAACCAGTGTAGCCAGAGCATCAACACTCTCTACTGCTTGCTGGTTAAAGGACACTAAAACATCCCCTTCAACAATACCGGCCAGTCCGGCAACACCCTCTGGATCAACCGAACTCACTAACACGCCTGATTCAACGTTACCTAATTCGCTACGCTGTTCCTCCGTCAGTTCAGTGACAGTCACCCCCAGCCTGGAATCATCCTCAGCGGGAACGCTACTGGTTTTTATCACTTCGCGATCTTCAGCAAGTTCTGCAATCGTTACCGGTATGATTTTCATCTCACCTTTACGCAACACCTCAACATCGACTGACTGCCCCACCGGGATCACACCCACCAATGGTGGTAAGTTTGATGACTGACCGATCTTTTTGCCGTTAAAAGAAAGAATAACATCCCCTGTTTCAAGACCCGCTTTATAAGCAGGACTATCCGGAGTGACCTTAGAGATTAAGGCGCCTTCAGGTCGATCCATACCAAAAGATTCCGCCAGGTTTAAATCAATATTCTGAATCAACACACCTAACCAGCCACGACTTACATAGCCATTGTCTTTCAGTTGCCCGACAACCGTCTTAACAACATTAGACGGAATCGCAAACGACAGCCCCATGTAGCCACCGGAACGGGAGAAGATCTGCGAGTTAACGCCAATCACCTTGCCTTCGGTATCGAACAACGGACCGCCGGAGTTACCCGGGTTTACCGCAACATCAGTCTGGATAAACGGCACATAGTTTTCGTTAGGCAGACTTCGTGATAACGCCGACACAATACCTTGAGTCGCTGTATAGTCAAATCCAAACGGCGTTCCTATCGCCAACACCCACTGCCCTACGTTTAAAGCACCAGAGTCACCCAACTCAAGCGTTGGTAATCCGCTTGCATCTACTTTAAGCAAAGCAACATCAGTACGTGGATCTGCACCAATCAAGGTAGCACGATACTGCCGACGATCAGGCAGCGCGACGGTGATTTCAGTAGCGTCAGCCACCACATGGGCATTGGTCACGATATAGCCATCTTCGGACAGGATAAACCCTGAACCAAAACCGTTGCCACGGCGACTGTCAGGCATTGGTCCACCGCGCGGATCTACTTGCGGGTTACCTTCAAAGTACTTGCGAAAGAATTCCGGAACCTCATCCTCATTGAATTGTGGTGAGTTGCGCTGACCGGATGTCATCTTCTGCTCTGTCGCCACAGAAATTTTGACAACGGCCTTGCCTTTGTCTTTCACCAGTGTTTCAAAATCAGGTAACGCCAGCGCCATGGCATTGCCCGCAAGCATCACAGTCATCGCTAGTAATGCGGCGAGCCGGGCAAACAAGCCCGTGGCTTGTGCAGATGGCGGGATTGTTTGCATCAAGGCACCCGCGCTCCCACGCTCTACTGGTTGCAATGTTTTTATCGTACTCTTCATCAGGTGTTCTCCCGGATTAGATTTAAAGTGAAGTGATTAAAACGCAGTACCCACGCTTTAACGGGTCAGCCTTCTGATCCAGAATTTATGGACCATCAGGTGTTGAAGAGACAATACGGCCAATCCGGAAAATTCAAAAACAGGTAGTTTTAACCGGGTAAAAATCACCCGCCCGATTTATTCATGCGCTACATATCGCGCGCGCAGCCTGCCGGAGGGTCGTTTATACTTGGACCCATGACAAATGAAACCGTATTTACCCTGCTTGGCACTGGATCCTCTGGTGGCGTTCCCAGAATCGGCAACGATTGGGGCGAATGCGATCCCGACAACCCCAAAAACAGACGGCGTCGCTGTGCTCTGCTGATTGAAAAATCCAATAGCGATGGCAAAACCAGCGTTCTCATAGACACCGGGCCCGATATGCGGGAGCAACTGCTTACCGCCAATGTGCAAAACCTGGATGCAGTGCTACTGACTCACTCACATGCCGACCATATCTTTGGCATGGACGACCTCCGTCAACTTGCTATCCGCTATAGAAAGAAAGTCGACGTCTATATGGATGCATCGACCTCTGCACCGGTAATGCGAGCTTTCGGCTACTGCTATCAACAGGCAGAAGGCAGCAGCTATCCGGCGATTTGTGCGGAACACAGAATTACCGCATCCACATCATTTACTATTAACGGTGATGGCGGTGGTATCGAAATAATGCCGTTCGAGGTCCAACATGGCGATATCTGCGCACTGGGGTTTCGAGTCGGCGACATCGCCTATCTGCCGGATGTAAAAACGGTTGAACTACCGGCAAGTATTAAAGCGACACAAAACCTTGATGTACTGGTACTGGATGCACTGCGTTATACAACACACCCCACGCATATGAATGTTGACGAAGCAGTCGCCTACATCCAACACGTGAAGCCAAAGCACGCTTATCTCACCAACATGCACAATGTGATCGATTTCGAAAAGCTACGCACTAAACTACCCGCTGGAATCGAACCCGCCTTTGACGGATTGCAATTACGCGTTGAAGACCAGGGCTTACAATAAAACCACTCAACGAATAATACAGAGACACAATGGCCGCAACTAATGGAATGAACCACCTGGGTCTGGCAGTAAAAGACCTGACTGCCAGCACTCGTTTCTTTGTCGGCCCTAGTGTTGCAAAAAATTTCGAGTCCAAGAGCATATAGTGCGGTATATATGGCGTTGCACGGAATTTTTACTGAATTGAGCCTGGTCATTCTAAGTGATATTCAGGAAAAGTGAGTACAGCGCCTTAGATGCTGCTATAGAAGCAGCGCAGCGGTTCTGGGCTGGTTCTGGGCCGCAATTTTTTGCAACGCCAGGGTCGACTACCTGGGCTGGCAACAAGCAGGCTATGATCCGTCCTACCCTAGATGCGGTGTAACGGATGGTGTGGTCAGACTGACGCTATGGCAGGTGGAAGACAGTCAGTCAGCGATTGCGTTTGATCGGCGCGCTAACATCGGTTTACACCATTTGGCGCTGGCGATAAACAGCGAAGAAGAACTCATGACTCTGGCGGCATCACTCGCCGCCAAAGCGGATGTAACGATAGAGTTCATGCCTGAGCCAGTCGGTGACGGCCCACGCAAGCACATGATGTGTTACGAGCCCGGCGGCATCCGGTTTGAGTTCATGTGGGACCCGGGCTAAGCTGAAAAGCTTTACGATACAGGTCTCTGCAAACTGATAACACCACATCAGTGGGTGTTATCAACTGTGAATGACTACAGCCTCTTACCAGCCATAGTCGTGTAGAAGTTCTTCATCAGGTTTGATTTTTCGAAGCGTCACCACTTCTGTTCCTGTGAGCGCACAGTTCGGCTTACTACCGTGGTTAATAAATCGAAAGTCGTTGGTGACGCGCAATCCCTTCTTTTCTGTCAGCCACAAAACATAGGTGCCGTCTTTAGTGATCGGGTAGCCTTCAAGCTTACCCAGCGAGATATCAGCCTTGATGGCTTTCTCCGCAAACATCCCTTTGCCATGCAGATCGCTGTCTGCAACATAAACCAGGTCATAGGGAACCTCTTTGCTTTTCCCCGGCGGATAACGCTTCCGTGACTTTTTGGTGGCTTTTTTACTGGCAGCAGATTTTTTGGCAGCGCTCTTCTTCTTGCCAGCACTCTTCTTTTTTGATTTGCCAGTTGCTTTTGACTTTGGCTTCTCAGCCTTCTTCTTTGCCACAGTAGTGTTCCCAAAAGTGCCCAATGGTACAGGCTGGACTGGAATGGTCAAGTAGAGGCTTTCAACCAGGCTTCGGGGTGATTAATGTGTCATTTTCAGACTCCCTGCAGGGCCCGTCTTTCTATGCAAATCACAGAGAGACTGCCTATCAAAAAAGAACCATCTGCCCTTCGTGAGCTCACAGCCTCACACTCACTGCACCAAAGACTGCAGAATAATTGAATATCGTTAACCAGGAGCCTGCGCGGCAGAACCTCTGCTACTGCGAACGCGCCCTGTCTGTGCGTTTTTATCGATCACTTTCGTTACGCACAAATGACTATAGGCCTCAAATGATCGTACCTGATATTGTAAAAACAGGGCCCCCGACATGGCACGTTCTCGCTACGCAGACTTCTACCGCGCAGACCCCCAGGCGTTAATTGGTAGAAGGTAAGCTGTCGCAATTTGCCCCATATCAAAGCGCCACAGACAGGCAACGACAGTGCAAGTGGAAGTGGTAGTTGCTGTCATCAACCGACGCAATTGCTTACTAATCAAACTCAAGCACCGACCGATAACCGTCTAAACCCATGCTTCATTCCGTCAGGGCACGTATAGCGAGCGGGCTATAAAACAGTTACATTAAAGACCAGCGTTACGGAGACAAACAGTGATCAAAGCAGCCGCATTAACCCTTACTTTAGCAACCACACTTCTCGTGAGTTGCTCTACGTCCCCCACAGGCAAGCGCCAACTCAGCCTGGTGTCAGACAATCAAATGACAGCCATGGGCCTCAGCGCTTATGCGGATATGAAAAAATCTATCCCGATCTCTGCTGATCAACGTAAAACAGCCTATGTTCGCTGCATTGGCAATGCGATCACCGCTGAGTTATCGGGCGATCAAAGATGGGAAATCACCCTGTTCGATGACGACGAGCAGGTCAATGCCTTCGCCCTTCCCGGCGGTAAAATCGGTGTATATACCGGCCTGTTGAAAGTGGCCGAGACCCAGGATCAACTGGCAGCGGTCATGGGCCACGAAGTCGCTCATGTTCTCGCAGACCATGGTAAAGCAAGAGTGTCTGCAGGCATCGCCGGCCAGACTGGCTTGATCATCGGCCAGGTATTGATTGGCGCTTCTACTGACGGCAGAAACGCAAATGTAATGGCAGCACTCGGACTGGGACTTCAGGTCGGGGTACTCATGCCCTACGGACGCGGCCAGGAAAGCGAAGCCGATGTACTCGGCCTTGACCTTCTCGCAAAAGCAGGCTTCGACCCGCGAGCCAGTACGCAACTATGGCGCAACATGGCAGCAGCCAGCAAAGGCGCGCCACCGGAACTGCTGTCAACACACCCTGCGCCCTCCACCCGAATATCGGATCTGCAAGCACAGATGCCCAGGGCAATGGGAATATTGAGGACTGCACAGGGAAAAGGGCGTCAGCCTCGATGTGGGTGAGTGATTTTCACCCTGCCGGGGGCTACTTTTAAAAGTAGCTTTTCCGGCGGGGGGTTTAGGCGCCCGGAGTTATTAACAATGGCCTGCCTTCAGGACCATGTTCAACACTGATCACAGGCGGTGTAGACCAAGAGCCAGCGGTCCGGGTTACCCAGGCACTATACGTAGGGTGCTGTTGAGGAACGAAACGCACCGGTCCAATGTTAAATTGAAAACCAGACACTAACATTCACCACTAAATTCGTTTTAGTAAACCTGAATCATCCCAACAACAACCACCTGCCCACCACAACTGCAAGTAACAACCAAACAACAATCACAATCACCGCTGCTGCATAGCTCACAGGGCGACTGTTAAGCGCTTCCGCTTCAAGCCGCGCTGCATTCATTAAATCTTCGGGTGCAAGGTAAACAATCAACGCCAAGCCAAGAGGTATCAGAATCAGATCATCCAGATACCCGATTACCGGTATGAAATCAGGAATCAGATCGATCGGGCTTAAAGCGTATGCTGCTATTAATAACGCTAAAAACCTTATATAAATCGGCATTCGGGGGTCACGCGCTGCACAGTAAATAGTCAGCGTCTGAGCTTTTAATCTTCTGGCGTGTGATTTTAATGATTCAATTATCATTGACGGCATTATAGCTTTCACTCAACAATGACTGATCACTAGCCCACGTTGAAATTCAGACAAAGCCCTTTAACCTGGCAAGGTTATAAGCACTCACCGTTGTGCCATCTACTATCACACCAGAGACTATCATCGATTCAAATTCTTCAACACTAACACTGCTAGTCACTAAGCCCTCCTCTTCATCATCCAGATCCTGAACATCCTGTTCAAAATCAGTGGCAAGGTAGATATGGAACCCCTGATTAGAAAAGCCATACGCCTGATACAGATAACCAACATGGTCCATTCTATTCGCACGCAAACCGGTTTCTTCTCGTAGTTCGCCTGCTGCTACTAAAGCAGGATCAGCATCCGGTGATGATTCCCACGATCCCTGTGGCACCTCCCAATAGCGTTTCCCTACCGGATAACGAAATTGCTCAACCAGGTGAATCACGCCATCCTGAATTGGCAGGATCACAACGAAATCCGGTTTCTCAACAACCCCGTATATTCCCTCTGCCCCGCTTGACCGACGAATGCGGTCTTCACGCACCGTCATCCATTTATTTTCATAGACTACCCGGGTCGATAGCGCTTCAATTTCAGTCATAAAAACTCCAGCCAATATTTAAAACTACGTCAGTACTTAGATAGTCACTACCCTGATATTCAAACCGTCTTCATCAGGAACTTCAAACCACGACCAAAATAAATCCAACATCTCCTGAGTCATTTCATAGGAATTATTCCCTTGTAAATTTCTATGAAACGCTCTGGAGCAACAAACGTTAAAGCTGGTATTCACATAGTGAAACTCATGATCAAAGCCAACCTCCTGCGCCCACTGAACAACCTGTAGCCGATCAGACTTTTTCCAAAATCCGAAATCGAATACAACAGAAACATCCAACTCAAGCAGCTGAACAGCCGCGTCCTTGAACAAACCCTGTAGAGTAGCAAGCCGCGCATCAAACTCCGCACGCTCCATATGCTCACCATAGAGCGGAATCATCCACTCATCAATAGAAAACCGAAAAGCCGGCGTAGACATAGCCAATTGCTTTGCATAGGTAGTTTTACCCGACCCCACAAAACCACAGATAAAATAGATTTTCGCCATAACACCGATTTAGCTGATTTCCTTCATTACGAGAAAAGCATACACGCAGATTAAAGCTCCAACGGCGTGTAATTCCAAGGCATAGGATACTCGTAGTTAGCAGATAGTTAATAGAATTGAATTAGGTTGATTTATACAAACTCAGTGGCGAACGGTAGGCTATCGGATCTCAGTTTGACATCGGAACGGTGCGTTTCGTTCCTCAACAGCACCCTACGTTCAATCCATAGCCAACCCCGATCTCCCGCTCTTGATCTACCCGCGTTTGATCAGTTTTGAACATTGTCCCGGAGGCGGGCCATTACCCTATGAAATAAGGGCGCCATGGCTGGCGCGGA
>JAYJMJ010138534.1:0-17628 GCA_036873875.1 Laminaria ephemera | reverse complement strand
ATAAATTCATACTGAAAATCTACAACACATTTTGAGAAACCAAACTTGAATCTCTTATCTGGTGCAAATCTTGCGGACTTTAATCGACACTTCGAGATATGTCAGAGTGTGAAATCAGATTTCAATGAATTTTGACATAAAATTACAAGCAAGATTATCCGAACATATCAGAAATCGGACTTAAAGTCATAATAAATGTAGATCTCGAGAGAAGCCATAAAATACAAAACCCGACAGAAAATTACAAAGTTCAATTTACCAAGAATAATACACTATAATTTCATCTACACAACATTTAACCCAAACAAACAAGTTTAATAGCCAAATTAATTCAACTACTATTCCTCTTAAGAATGTCTTTTTAGTAGTTACTAAAGGGAATCAGTCAGCTAAATTATATTTTGCTTGCATTCAAAACACTCATCTTACTCATGTTCCAGTTCTATCATCTTTACCAATTCAATTATCTTTAATTTCTCTCAATAAATCTAAATATTGTTTCATGGTTTATTTTTAGTTTTAGATAGGTTATTCTTGATTAGAATAACAGAGAAACTTGGCAATATCCCGTCTGCATTTATCACTTTCGTTATTACCATATTTGGATGGGTAATTTTTAAGATTGAAAATTTAAATGATATAGGAGCTTACTTTAGTTCTATGCTAGGAATGGGTGTAGGCAAAGCGGCTATAGTTATTAATTTTCAAACATGGTTTATCTTATTTCTTGCAGTATTTATATCTTTTACCCCATTAATTAAGAAATTAGAAAAATGGATACATCATATTCAGACCATTACCATACTTTCTCCTCTACAAGCATTAATATTTGGCATTAGTACTTTTGTATTAATTTCTATTTCTATTTGTTATGTAGCTGGCTCTAATTTTAACCCTTTCATTTATTTTAGATTCTAGATTATGAGAATAACTAAGAAACATATATTTGGTATAGGGTTATCATCAATGTTTTTGCCATTGATATTATCTTATTTTTCTGTAAATGAAGCTCCATTTGAAATTTTAAAACTGGCTAATCAAACAAAGATTGAAAAGCCTGTCTTTGAGCTAAAGAAATTTATTTCAGATACACTTACCTCAACTGAAGATACAGTTATATTAAATTCATTGGTTAAAAGAAAGGATTTACTAGATCAATATACAAAACAAGCAGAAAGCTATTTGAATCAGAGTTTTGGATTGCAGCCGCTGTACATAAAATTACGAAATCAAATAGATTATAGTCTTTTTAGTAAAGCACATGCCAATTCTGTAATAGTAGGGAAAGATGGTTATTTGTATGAAGAACAATATATTAAGTCTTATTATGGACAAGACTTTAAAGGTCAAGATCATATAAATAAAAAAGTTGAAAAATTACGCTTTGTACAGAAAGAGTTAGAAAAACAAGGTAAGCTAGTTTTTGTGGTTATCGCACCAGGTAAAGGAAGCTTTTATCCCGAGTACATACCCGAAGAATATGAATCAAAAAAGGGTAAAACTAATTATGAAGGATATGTAAAATCTTTCAAAGAAAATGGCATCAATTTTATTGACTTTAATAAGCACTTTATAGAACAAAAAAAGATTACAAACAATAATCCTGTTCTTTATCCAAAAACAGGGATTCATTGGAGTCAATATGGCAACTATTATGCGCTAGATTCTATTTTTAATTATATAGAACAAAAGAAAAACTATAAGCTAAGACGTTTTAGTTTAATTGATGAACCTGCTAGTGATGATCTTCGATATAAAGATGATGATATAGAAAAAGGACTTAATCTTTTCTTTAAACTTGATCATTTAAAGATGTCCTACCCTATATTAAAATATGAAGATAAAAAAGCACAAGATAGACCTTCTATTCTTACAGTGTCAGATAGCTTCTATTGGCAAATGTTTAATTTAGGAATCTCCAAAGAAGTATTTAGTGATGGCAAATTTTGGTTTTATAATAGAACAGTACATCCAGAATCAAATGATGGAGACAATTACTTCACAGATCAAGTTAATCTATTTGAAGAAATTCAAAAACGTGATATTATAATGATTATGGCAACAGAAGCTAATCTTTATCAGTTTGCTTATGGCTTTGTAGGACAAGTTCATGAAACATTAGTATCTGGAATAGAAAATTATGAAAAGCGAATATCAGAGATTATTTTACAAATAAAAAGCTCTCCTTCTTGGTTAGAAAAAATAGAACAAAAAGCAATTGAAAAAAGCATTACTATAGATGAAATGCTTTTGATAGATGCTCAATACGTTTATAAATTCGAACTTCAAAACAAATAATTTCTTATGTCTAAACAGTTTTATAACGACTTTAAACTTGGTGTTCTAGGTGGTGGTCAATTAGGACGAATGCTCATACAGAGCTGTGTAAATTTAGATATTTATACTTCTGTCATAGATCCAGATAGCCAAGCTCCTTGCTCTGGCTTCTCTAATGAATTTAGAAAAGGTACTATTACGGATTATGAAACGGTATATAACTTTGGTAAGAAAGTAGACTTACTTACTATTGAGATAGAAAATGTTAATACAAAAGCATTAAAACAATTAGAATCTGAAGGTTTAGAAGTATACCCTCAACCATCTGTTATAGAAGTAATTCAAGATAAAAGAATTCAAAAACAATTCTATAAGGATAATAATATACCTACTGCAGATTTTGTGTTGGTAGATAATAAAGAAGAAATCAATAAGTATGAGTCCTTTTTGCCTGCTTTCCAAAAATTAGGTAAAGGTGGTTATGATGGAGGAGGTGTACAGCGTATTCAAGATTTAACAGATTTAGAGAAAGCATTTGATGCTCCAAGCTTGTTAGAAAAAGCAGTAGATTTCGAAAAAGAGCTTTCAGTTATTACAGCAAGGAATAAAAATGGAGAGATCTCTGCTTTTCCTGTAGTAGAGTTGGTTTTTCATCCAGAATATAATCTGGTTGATTATTTAATATCTCCAGCTAATATTTCTCAAGAGATAGAAGAAAAAGCTACTAAAATTGCCCTAGAAATAACAGAGAAACTGGGGATTGTAGGCATATTAGCGATAGAGCTGTTTTTAACAAAGGATGGAGAGGTACTTGTGAACGAAGTAGCTCCAAGACCACATAATAGTGGACATCAAACAATTAATGCTAACTACACCTCTCAGTACGAACAGCATCTCAGAGCTATTCTTAACCTTCCTCTTGGAAGTACTGCAATAAGACAGCCATCTGCTATGGTAAACATATTAGGTGATGATGGGTATACTGGTAGTGTGATTTACGAAGGATTAGATGAGATCATGAGTATTCAAGGTGTGAAAGTCTATCTTTATGGTAAAAAAGTAACCAAACCTCATCGTAAGATGGGTCATATAACTATTGTAGACAATGATATAGAAGTATTAAAGTCTAAAGTAAAACAAGTAAAAGAATTGATAAAAGTAAGAGCATGAGTACAACGCCTAAAGTAGGAATAATTATGGGTAGCAAATCTGATTTACCTGTTATGAAGTTAGCCGCAGAAATGCTAGAACAATTTAATGTGCCATTCGAACTTACTGTTGTTTCTGCTCATAGAACACCAGAGCGTATGTTTGAATATGCTAAATCTGCTAAAAAAAGAGGATTAAAAACGATCATTGCTGGCGCAGGTGGAGCAGCACATTTACCAGGTATGGTTGCATCTATGACTAGTTTACCTGTTATAGGAGTTCCTATTTTATCTTCTAACTCTATTGATGGTTGGGATTCTGTATTATCTATTTTGCAAATGCCTGGAGGTATTCCAGTTGCTACAGTTGCATTAGATGGCGCAAAAAATGCAGGAATATTAGCAGCTAGAATTGTAGCGACTAATGATGATGAATTGTCAAATACGTTAGAAGAATATGCAGAAGCTCTAAAAGATAAAGTATTAGACTCTGTAAAGGAAATAGATGATAAAGGTTGGAAATAGCCTTTATTATTCAAACATTATAGCAAAAGATATGTTATAAGGTTTGATCTTGGCAATAGGGTCTGAGTATATATTATCTTCTTTTTTGAGAATGTCTAGTAAACCGAGTGAAAATCTCAATTCAGGAGAAAACTTAAATAATGGATAATACATATCCAGACCCAACCCATATTCAAGCGATAGATTAAATGCTTTAGTAGCTATTTGGTCGTTTCTATTTTGACGTTTTTTTGCTCCAACTTCAAATCCAGTTTTTAAACCTGTAACCATATAAAGACGATTGTTTTTTCTTCTATGAGATTTATATTTAACTAGAAACGGAATCTCTAAGACGGAAGATTGAAAATCGGCAGGTACAATTTCTTCAGATCCTTTAAACTTATAATTTATACTTCGTTCATAAAAAGAGACCTTAGGTAACGCTCTTACATCGAAATATTCACCTAATCTCATATTAAAAATAAACCCAACTTCAAATCCAGATTTACCCACAGCATATACATTAGAAACTGTATCAGAAGCAAGAAAATCATCTGACTGAACAATTTTGAATGTACTATAATTTAGACCTAATAAGTACCCAAAGTGAATAGGCTTATCATCATAAGTAGGTAAATTAATTCTAGAATCTATTTGAGCATGAGAAATTACAGAACCACCTAAAAAGGCAACAAGTATTATTTTTTGTATCGATCTAAGAATGTTGTTTGATATCTTTTCTCTCATCTATTTGGTGCTAATCTTAATAATTAACGTGTAGTTCTAAAAGTTATTTTAATTGTATAACTTTTCATACAAATGTAAGCTTAAAAATTATTAATGAGGAATAATTATAAACTCGGTTCTTCTATTTAGTTCTCTTCCCTCAGATTCATCATCATTTGTCGCCAAAGGATGAGCCTCACCATATCCAATAGATTGTACTCTCTCAGAACTAATTCCTTTCTTAATTAATGCTTTCCTAACGGCTCCTGCTCTAGAATTAGACAATCGTTTATTGTATGAGTCACCACCTATAAAATCTGTATGTCCTGCAATCTCAATATGTATGTTTGGTTGATCTACCATCATTTGATAGAGTTTATCTATTTCAGTATATGATTCTGGTGTAAGCGTATGTCTATCAAAGCCAAAGTAAATGTTCCTAAGAGGTCTTATTTCCATTTGTTTACTAGGTCTAAGGTTAAAAGTAATTTCTTTTACTGTTCCGCTATCCGCTTTAGAGAGCATCACTTCTTTAGAATCGAAGTAATAACCTTCTTTTTCTGCATATACAGTTATCTTCTGAGATCCTAAAAAACTATAATTGTAAGAAGCCTGACCATCTTCATCAGATGTAGTAGCATATATGGATGTTAAATGATCTTTTATTTCTACTTTTCCTTGTAAAGGATTTCCCTTCTCATCCAAAACTATGATTTTAAATTCTACTTCAGATGAATCCTCTTCCTCATCTACTAGCTCGCCTAAACTATCCAATGGTTCTGTCTGATGATCTGTTTTAATATTACCAATTGGAAAGATTGTGTAGATGTCATTCTTTCCATGACTGTCTTCTTTATAAGTTGCATAGTAAGCAGTTGTTCCATCTGCACTTAATGTCATGAAAACATCATCATCTGTAGAGTTTACAGGCATTCCTAAGTTGATAGGTTCGCTCCAAGAGTCTGTTGTTTCATCAAAATAGGATTCATATAAGTCAAATCCACCCATTCCTTTATGACCTTTAGAAGAAAAGTATAAGATGTTATTTGTTACATCATAATATGGACCTTCTTCATCAAATGAAGTGTTTAGATCAGCACCAATATTCCTAGGGTCATGAGCACAAGCAAGCTATTCATCTAATTCACAATAGTAGATATCAGTACCACCAAATCCGCCAGGCTTAGATGTTGTATAAAACATCATTTTACCATCTGATGTGATAGAAATAGAAGTCTCTTTATGTTCAGTATTTATATCTCCTATAGATCTGGTAGAAGACCATTGACCATCTTCTCTATCGGAGTAAAGAATATCACCAGAATTATCAGCAGAATAGATAAATAATCGATTACCATCTGGAGAAAGTCCTAAATTGGAGTTGTGTCCTCCATCATTTACTGGTGAGCCCACATTTATAGGGGCTATCCATTCATCGTTTTCTTTTTTGGAATACCAAATATCTTCAAAATATTTATTATCTATATGCTTTAAATCCCCTGTAGATCCTTCTCTTCTAGAAGTAAAATACATTTCATCATTATCAACAGAAATAATAGGGGCATAATCTTCATATTCAGAATTGATCATATCTCCAGCATTTTCAATTTTAATATCTTCTGGATTTGCCATGTATTCTTTTCCATTGGCACATTCGAAAACACCTCTTTCTGCAAGAATGATTTGCTTATCTACATCTACGCCTAAAAAATCTCGTCTGTTTACTTCTAATTCTTCTTTATATTTTTCATAATAAACAGCAGCACTATCGAACTCATTGTTTTTATGATAACCATTAGCAATATGGAAATAAATTCTATTATCTATGGTAGGGTCTAATAGGTAGGCAGAAAGATAAGATTCTACTGCTTCATGTTTACAACAGGCTGTTTTTACTAGACATTTCCCAGCTTTAAAATGAGCTTCTGAGTTATTTGGATTCTCGCTTATCGCCTGGCGATACATGCCTAAAGCATCCTCATAATCACCAGAATCAAACATATCGTTACCTAAAGCAACTAAGTCCTTATCTACCTGAGAAAAAGAATGGATGGCAATACCTAAAAAGAATCCAGTAAGTATAAATGCTATAAATTTCTTCATGTTTTATAATGGTAACAGACTTAAGAAGACCGCTTATTGTCTAAAGTTGCTAAACTTTCTTGAATTTTCAATGTAATAAATTGAATTTAAACGATATTTGCATCATGAAAATCAAAACGATTTCCTTTGAGAAGAGTAGCCAGAGTATTAGTCAATGTACAGAAACTACCCTGCCAGAATTTGCATTTATAGGTAGAAGTAATGTAGGAAAATCTTCTCTGATCAATATGTTGGCAAACAGGAGAGCACTAGCAAAAGTATCTGGTGTACCTGGGAAAACACAGTTGATTAATCATTTTTTGGTCAATGAAAGTTGGTATTTAGTGGATCTACCTGGTTATGGATGGGCAAAAGTAAGCCTTAAAATAAAAGAAAGTTGGGAAAAGAACATCAACAACTATCTTTTAGAACGAGAGAATTTATATTGTGTATTTGTTTTGGTAGATGCTAGACATGAACCTCAAAAAAATGACATTCATTTTATGAGCTGGTTAGCAGATAATGAAATACCATTTATGGTGGTTTTCACAAAAGCAGATAAATTATCAAAAAACAAAATAGGGTCAGCATTAGCAAAGTACAGAAAGAGTATGAAGCAACACTTGGATGTTATGCCAGAGTTCATTTGTACAAGTTCTGAGACTGGTGAAGGTAAAGAAGAATTACTTGACACTATAGAAAACATCTTCAACCAAGTAAAATAAATTTGGAGAACGTACCTATTTAACTATTTTTGTATCACTTTAAGTTTGAAATTATTTAGAACATGACGTTAAAAGAAATTGCATCGGTAAGCGGTAAGCCTGGTCTTTACAAAGTAGTAAAACCGACTAGAACAGGTATAATACTAGAAACAATAGATGATCAAAAGAAAAAACTAATTGCTAATGCAAATAGTAGAGTTTCTTTATTGAAAGAGATTTCTATTTATACAACTTCTGATGACGGTTCTATTCTTTTGGAAGAAGTATTCCAAAAAATAAAGGAGGTAAAAGGTGATGAAGTTGAAACACCTACTACAGATGCAGATTTATATGCTTTTATAGGCAGTATAGTTCCTGAATTTGATAGTGAGCGTGTATATGCAAGCGATATCAAAAAATTAGTTTTGTGGTATAATACGATAAGTAAGCATTATCCAGAATTAATTGAAACAAAAAAAGAAGAAAAGCCAAAGGCTGAAAAAAAATCTTCTGCAAAGAAAACAACTAAAGAAAAAGAGGCCTAGGCCTCTTTTTTTATAAATGAATATTACTGCTCGTTAACCTATTTTTATGTATCATTCGAGTTCAGATAAATTATCGCAGAGAAGAGAATTTGTTTTCTTACTCTTAAGCGGTCTCTTTTTAGGATCAATGACAATGCTTAACATTTTAGGTACTTCTAAAATGATAGATACAGGTATTGCTCTAGGTGATTATAAAATGACTATGCCTGTTGGCGTTTTGGCATATCCCATAACTTTTTTATGTACAGATTTTATAAGTGAATTATATGGTAAGGCACGTGCCAATACATTAGTTTGGATTGGATTAGTTGTTAATCTGTGGGTATTACTCATTTTTAAACTAGGGAGTCTTATGCCAGAAATGTATATAGAAGGTGTAGACTACTCTACTTTCGATGCAGTAAAAGCAATAGCAACGGATACTATTTTTGGTTCTATGGCCGCCTATATGATTGCGCAATTTATAGATGTATATATCTTTCATTATTTTAAAGAGAAGACCAAAGGTGAAAAATTATGGCTTAGAAATAATGCCTCTACTTTAGTTAGTCAATTGGTAGATTCTATCATTGTCATACTATATGTGCATTATGCAAATGATACTTTTCATATGGCAGATCAACCAAGTAATGAAGTCCATCAGTTTTTGTTCAATACTATTCTTTCTACTTATTTATTCAAATTCTTCTTTGCATTAATAGATACTATCCCATTTTATTTTGGTGTTAAATTCTTGAAAAAATGGTTAGGGTATTAATCACTCTACAATAGTTTTTAACAAACTAGATTCATATAAATCTTGTGGAGCAACAACACTCTGTTCCAAAGGTAGAGTTGCACCATAACGTTCGGCTAACATACCTTTTACATAAGGATGTGTTAGGTCAAAGTCTTTTAATTGTTTAAGTCTAGATAATTCTATGCCATAGACCTCTTTATAAACTTTCCATACCAACTCAGAACAATACAATTTATCTTCCGACCACTCAAATAGTAAATCATAATTCTTACCTAGGTTGTTATCAATAAACTTTCTTAACTCTTTATTAGATGCTTCTAAATCTTGATTCTTAGATAATCTCTGCAAACAGAACTCGTTTGACTTACTTCTAGCAATCCAGCTTTTTATAGGTATAATCTGAACAGGTTGTACAGCTTCTAAAACAAAAACACCAGAATCAGTATTCAGTACCATGCCTACATGACTATATTTAGAATGTGTAGCTAGTTTCACTGCTTTTGACTGTCCATAATTGCTACTTTGATAAATTACATCTCCTGTTTTGTATACAATGGACATAGATTTATCTTGAAAACTTGGTTTATTTAGGGCAATTAAAAAAATACTTGCGAAAGTAAGGGAGATGATAAAGATTAGTTTTTTCATAGTTTAATATTTCTTTTTCAACGTGAAGCACAATACATTTGTTGTGTATGTTTAAATATCTTCTAATTTTTCTTGTTAAATTTTATCAGTATGCAATTTCGCCCCTATTCCCTGCGGCTTGTAGGCATACTCCTACTTGTTCAGGTTATATGATAGAGGCAATAAAAGTTTGGGGCCCATTAAAAGGTCTGTGGTTAGGGATAAAAAGAATTGGTAGGTGCAGACCTGGAGGAACACATGGTTATGACCCAGTTCCAGAGAAGAAGTGATTTCTTTTTACTATTGAAGGATAGATTTTGTAAATTGTTGCTTTGCAATAAAACAACATGAAAAAAATAACATTCTTTTTATTTCTATTCTTTTCAATCTCTGTCTTTTCACAGCAACATTTTTTCTATGGGGTACAAGCTGATTATGGGCCTTTTGGGAGGCAATTTGATCAGAATAAAACAATGTTAAAAGGCACTAATATTGGTAGAATGCTTAATGTTAGGTTATCTGCTGCTTATCGTGTATTTGATCGACTGACACTAGAAGGTGGAGCAAGCTTTAATGGCATGAAATGGAAGTTAAAGGATCAACAGTTTGAGGAGAGAAATGAGGGCTTTGAATCTTTATCTACTATTAATACAAGGTATTTAAGTTACTTTGCAAATCTTAAATATTCGTATGAGTTAGGTAGGAAAAATTATGTTTTCTTAAAAGCAGGGTATGAATATTCGGCAATTGGAGGAGGAGAACTAACCGAATCTAAGAGTTTTCTTGCAGGAAATGATTTTATAGAAATGACGGTTAATTTTGGCCAGAATAATCATGCATTTGTACCAGAGATTGGCTATGAATACTTTAATTCTCAAGGAAACCTAATTGCTCTGGGATTAAAATATCACAGAAAAATTTCTGGAGATAATTTATTAAGAGCAGATTATAGAGCAACTAATCAGAGTGATTATGAAGAATTTGATGGAATAGACATAAGTGGTTCTTATGTTGCTCTTACAGCTCAATTTAATGGGTTATTAGCTTACAAAGCTAAAAAAGAACATGTTAAGAAAGAAAAAGTAAAAAATATCCCAGAATTCCCTGTTCTAAATGATAGTATAACATCAGAAAAAGTAGAAGAAGTAGATTCTACTGAAAAAGTTGAGGTAAATAATAAAACTGCCAATGATAGAGATTATGCTGTAGCACATAAAATAAAAGTAAAAAGCGACTCTATAACTATATATGTATGGGATCATCAGGTAGAAGATGGAGATAGAATAAATCTAATATTGAATGATGAATGGATATTAACAGATTATACCATCACAGAAAAGAAACTAGTCTTAAAAGCGAAGCTTCATTCTGGTACAAATACATTTATTCTCTATGCCTTAAATCTAGGTAAATATTCTCCCAATACAGCTGCCATTATGATTTATGATGGAGTAAAGCAACACGAAGTAGTTCTTTCTTCTACCTTAGATGAAAGTAGTGCAATAGACATTAAATATGATCCTAAGTAATTATGAGACAATTTATTTTATTCTTATCCATTAGTTTATTATTTCTTGGCTGTACTAAAAAATTGGAGTTAGACATTGTAGAATCTAGGTGTAAAGATTTTTCGATTAGTAATGCTGGAAGTAGTTTTGAAAATCCAGATTGCCCAGGGAATATTACAGGAAATAAAATAAATGTTACATTTAACACTTCTGGAGTAATTGATTGTATTAACAGTTTACACAGGACAGTTGTCTTTTATGATGCACAGAACAATGTTATTACAACCCTTAGTCAAGATGGAGATTCTGTAAATATATCAGACCCTACTTTTGTAATAGGTTCTAGTGTAGCCTCATTTGAGTTTTCGTTTGATATGGCTACTGCCGCAGGATATGATAACATAAGTTATGCTACCATCAATTTTTACACCCAAAACGAAATATTGAATGAAAGTAATAAACTTGCTATTGTAGCAAATCTACCTTGTAAAACATTACCAGATCCTGCCAATTTCGATCAAACGATATCTGTTCGAAATACACAACTTACAGTAAATTTATGGGATAATGCAACAGAGGATGGTGATATCATAACGATAATAATCAATAATGAAATTGTAGCAAATAATGTCCTTATTCTCAACACCCCAAAGACATACACGTTCACTATAAATCCTACAGCGGATAATCATATCTCGTTCTATGCAGTAAATGAAGGTACCAATCCTCCAAATACTGTTTCTGGGAATTTAAGTGATGGTTTTACCTCACAATCTTTTGAAGTAGACATGAATGAAGGAGAAACAATTTCCTTTAATCTGGTCTATACAGGATTTTAAAATGGATTGATCTTTTATTCTTCTTGAATTGAAGTAAAAAGAAGATCTTTTGGATAAATACAATAAGATAAATTAACATCTAAATTTTTCATTTATAGATTTTACCTAACAAATTCTATTAAATTTGTAGAGAGAAGAAGCAAAACAATTAATGGCAGATCACGCGAATAACACCGAAGAAAAAAAATCAAACAATTTTATAGAAGACATTATAGAAGGAGATATTTCTTCTGGTGTAAAAACAGAAATACAAACCCGTTTCCCACCAGAGCCAAATGGCTATTTACATATTGGTCATGCAAAATCTATTTGTTTGAATTTTGGTCTATCTGAAAAGTATAATGGTAAATGTAATCTTCGTTTTGATGATACCAACCCATCTAAGGAAAGTATAGAGTATGTAAACTCTATCAAAAATGATGTAGAGTGGTTAGGGTTTCAGTGGTCAAATGAATTATATACTTCAGACTATTTTGGTAAACTATATGATTTCGCTTGTCAATTAATTAATCAAGGAGATGCTTATATAGATAATCAAACACCAGATAAAATAAAAGAAGATCGTGGAATCCCTACTAAACCAGGAATAGAAAGTCCGTTTAGAAATAGAGATCCTAAAGAAAGTTTAGAGCTGTTTGAAAAAATGAAATCTGGAGAATTTGATCCAGAAGACAATTACGTTCTTCGTGCCAAAATAGATATGAGCTCTTCTAATATGCACATGCGTGATCCTATCATGTATCGTGTAAGAAAAGATCATCACCATAGAACAGGCAACGAATGGTGTATTTATCCAATGTATGATTTTGCTCATGGGTTATCAGATTCTATAGAAAAAATTTCGCATTCGGTTTGTACACTAGAGTTCGAAGTACATAGACCTTTATATGATTGGTTTAACCAAAAAGTGTTTGGTGATGTTGTACTACCACAACAAATAGAGTTTGCTAGATTAAATCTTGGTTATACAGTAATGAGTAAGCGTAAGCTACTACAATTGGTAGAAGAGAATGTGGTAGATGGTTGGGATGATCCAAGAATGCCTACCATATCTGGTTTACGAAGAAGAGGGTATACTCCTGAGGCAATCCGTAATTTTTGTGATACAATAGGTGTAGCAAAGAGAAATGGGATTATAGATGTTCAGTTATTAGAGCACAGCGTGCGTGATCATCTAAATAAGGTTGCGAATAGAAGAATGGTTGTTTTAGATCCAATAAAAGTTGTGATTACAAACTTCGAAGGGACAGAAACATTACCTGCGGTAAATAATCAAGGAGATGAATCTGCTGGCAAACGTGATGTTCATATTTCTAAAGAAATATATATAGAACGTGATGATTTTATGGAAGACGCTCCTAAAAAATACTTCCGTTTAGCACCAGATAGAGTCGTTCGTCTAAAATATGCTTACATCATTAAATGTAATGAAGTAATCAAAGATGCAGATGGGAATATAGAGGAATTGAGATGTGAGTATTACCCAGAATCTAGAAGTGGACAGGATACTAGCGGTATAAAAGTAAAAGGAACAATCCATTGGGCAGATTCTAAAACGGCTATAAGAAAAGATATTTACTTATATGATCGTTTATTGACGGTAGAAGATTATGCTACAGAGTCTGAAGAAGGGGATTTCAAACCATTCATTAATAAAGAATCTTTGACGATAAATAGAAATGCCTTATTAGAACCATCTTTATTAGATGCTAAAGTAGGTGAGCATTTTCAGTTTGAACGTAAAGGTTATTTCTGTGTAGATTCTAAGCTTTCCGAAAACGGAGAGATGGCATTTAATCAGACAGTGGCGCTAAGAGATAGCTGGGCAAAAAAGAATAAAAAATAACCCTTCGATGGGGTTTTATCAATCATATTTGAATAATTAAATTACAAATCACATGAAGCTAATATCTTGGAATGTAAATGGTGTAAGGGCCATCATGAAAAAAGATTTCCCTGCTATTTTAGAAGGTATGAATACCGATGTTTTATGCTTACAAGAAACTAAAGCACAAGATAATCAGGTAATAGAAGCATTGGAGGAGATTAGTGGTTATCATATTTATTCAAATTCAGCTGTAAAAAAAGGTTATTCAGGAACAGCTATCTTATCAAAAGAGAAGCCTATCAATGTTACTTCAGATATTGGTATAGAAGAGCATGATCAAGAAGGTCGTGTGTTATGTGCAGAATTCGAAAAATTTTATTTGATTACTGTTTATACTCCAAACTCTGGAAGTGATCTAAAACGTTTAGATTATAGACAAACTTGGGATAAAGCTTTCTGTGATTACTTGTTAGAATTGGAAAAGACAAAACCTGTAGTTGTTTGTGGAGACTTAAATGTTGCTCATAAAGCAATAGATTTAGCAAGACCAAAGCAAAATTATAACAAGTCTGCTGGTCACATGCAAGAAGAGATAGATGGATTTGACGGATTAGTTAATGCTGGATTTATCGATTCTTATCGTCAGATGAATCCAGAAACTGAAAAGTATAGCTGGTGGAGCTATAGAGGTGGTGCAAGAGAACGTAATGTAGGCTGGAGAATTGACTACTTTATTACAAGTAAATCGTTAATTCCAGAATATAAAGAAACAGAAATACTAAATGATGTTATGGGGTCAGATCATTGCCCTGTATTATTAGAATTAAAAGATTAAAAAAGATGAGACTAGTGATGCAACTCCACTAGTCTCATTTTTAATTGACCATAAGTAATAAGAGCTTTTATTATTTCTTCCCTCTTATTCTACTAAGCGTCTCTTGACTAATTCCTAAAAAAGAAGCGATATAACCAAGAGATGCTCTTTGCAAAATATTCGGGTTAGTCACAACTAGTTCTTCGTAACGTTGTTTTGCGGTTTTAAACTGTGCATTGACATATCGCTCTTCTAGTCTGATATAATATTTTTCATAAGCCATACGAACCAGCCGTTCTATTTCTGGATATTCATCAAAAAGATTGATAAGATCATTTTTTGAAATAGACCACAGTACCAAATCTTCTATTGCCTGTACATATTCTACACTACTTTCTTCTGTAATAAAACTATGAAAAGAAGTTACGAAGTCATTCTCAAATCCAAACCAATGTGTAATTTCCTTACCATCAACATTATAAAAACCACGTACTGCTCCTTTCTCTAAGAAAAATAAATGTCTACATATTTTTCCATCACTTATAAGAAATTCGTTTTTTGACATTTCTACTTTTTTCAAACTAGAAATTAAGGCATCTTCTGCTACTTTATTAATCTTATAAATTGATTTTATTTTTTCGGTTAGAAATCCCATATATAAACTTAGTAAAAAAATGTATTGCTTAACACTTAGAAATAGTACTATTTTAAGTTTTAACTTGAGTAATATTACTTTTTGATAAAATTATTCTAGTATTAATGTTAAAGGTCTTACACTTTTTATACATTTGATACTAATAAGTATGTAAACAACAAACATGATGAAAAAGATTTTAATAGTATTATCAATGCTTGGGCTGTCTCAGTTTATGACTGCTCAATGTTGTGACGTAATTTCTTCAAACGGAATGAATGCGGTCACTAAAAATGGTATTTGTGTAGTGACTTCTAAAGGAGCTGCTGGAGATTGTGGAGATGGCGCAATGAGTACAGGTAAAATTGATACGGATGGAGATGGAATTATTGATTCTAAAGATGCTTGTCCAACAATTGCAGGTGTTAAAGCATTTAAAGGATGTTTAGATAGTGATTCAGACGGAATAGCAGATAATGAAGATAAATGCCCTACAGTAAAAGGCACAAAAGCGCTTGATGGTTGTCCAGAAATAGATACAGACGGAGATGGAATAGCAGATGGTTTAGATGCATGTCCTAGAGTAGCAGGAACAGTAAACGGATGTCCTGATACAGATGGTGACGGAATTGTAGATAAAGATGATGCTTGTCCAACAATTGCAGGTGTTAAAGAATATAACGGATGTAATGATACTGATAAGGATGGAATTGTAGATTCTAAAGATGCATGTCCTACAGTTTTTGGTAAAGTAAACGGATGTCCAGATGTAGATAGTGATGGTGTAGCAGATGGAGATGATGTATGTCCAGATGTACCAGGTATCTTAGCAAATAAAGGTTGTCCAGAAGTTTCTGAAGAAGAGGTTGCTATTTTAGATGCTGCTATTAGAGGTGTTAAGTTCCAATCAGGAAAAGACATTATTACTACTGCATCTTACCCTATCTTAAACAATGTAGTAAAAGTATTGAATGACAAGCCACAGTATAAACTTTCTATAGAAGGTCATACAGATGCACAAGGTGCAGACGCACTTAACTTAGATCTTTCTAAGAAAAGAGCTGCAGCAGTAAAGAAATATTTAGAAAATAAAGGTATTGCTACAACTAGATTAACTTCTGAAGGATATGGTGAAACTATCCCTGTAGCAGATAATAATACTGCTGCTGGTAGAGCAGAAAATAGAAGAGTAGAATTGAAAGTGAAGTTTTAATATTACCCTCTAAATTATTTTTGAAAAGGACAGCAGAAATGCTGTCCTTTTTTGGTTTTATAGACTATAATTTAACTAATTTTAACTGTTGTAATAATAAAGAAGGTTAGGATGATTAGTGTAGCTATAAAAAATGCGTTTGACAAAGCCGAACAAAGAAATTGGGATAGAACTTATTGGGCAATAGATATACATGAAACTATGATTAAGCCTAACTGGTCTGAAACAACAACACCTACAGAATTCTACCCTAAAGCAAAAGAGATTCTACAATATATAAGCAAGCGCAAGGACATCATTATGATCCTTTATACTTGTTCTCACCCTCATGAGATAAAAAAATATATAGAGCTCATGGAAGCTAATGACATTAAGTTTAATCACATCAATGAAAACCCTGATGTAGTAAATGAGAAATATGGATTTTATGACTCTAAACCCTATTTTAATGTGTTATTAGAAGATAAAGCAGGATTTGATCCTTATAATGATTGGGATGAAGTTTATAAAGCCCTAAAAGACCGACCTATTTTATAAGTATAATACTTTATTATACAATACCATCCCAATTATCACATAAGCACTGATTCCAGCTACTTACTAGTGATTCTAGATTGGCGATGTAATCAGATACTTCCTTAACCCCAGAGCGACTATCTTCTCCGTATACAATTGATGGTTCTGTAATATTGTCTACTTGATTTATTTTTCTTGCAAACACCAGTTTTTCTAGCTGATCCTTCAAAACTTTATGCGTACTATTATTTTTATTTATTGTTAACTCTACCATGATATCTTTATTTAATCATTAAGTTATTAATAGAATGCTTTCTATTCTCTATAAAGTAAATAGAACTACATATCCTATTTAGGTAACATAGAAAAAGTCAGTATCATTCATTAATAAATAAAATTAAACTTTACTTGCCTTCGAAATTGGGTTTTCGTTTATTTATAAAAGCCTCTACTCCCTCTTCAAAATCTTTTGTATTCATACATTTACCAAAAAAATCAGCCTCCACAGCATACCCAGATTGTCCATAAGCCGCATTTACACTTTTGAGAGCATATGAAATCTGTATTGGAGGTTTCTTTGCTAGTACATTTATTATTTCATGACACTTATCTATTAAATTACCTTGGTCTACAACATAATTTAATAAGCCAATCTCCAACGCTTCTTGAGCCTTTACATTTCTGGCAGTTGTAATAATTTCTATTGCTCTACCTTTACCTATAATTTGTGCTAGACGCTGAGAGCCTCCATAGCCAGGTATAATTCCCAAATTCACTTCTGGTTGTCCAAACACAGCATGTTCTGATGCAATACGCATATGACAAGCAAGAGCCAATTCAAACCCTCCTCCTAAAGCATATCCATTCACTGCTGCTATAACTGGCAGTGGACAGTTTTCTATCAAAAACATGATTTTTTGACCT
>JAYJMJ010138427.1:0-17637 GCA_036873875.1 Laminaria ephemera | reverse complement strand
GTATCTCCCTGGGCTTACGCAACGCGTTGCTTTTTCTGGGCTCACTAATGATGATGCTTTATACCGACCCAAAGCTGGCAGGCATTATTGTTGGCCTGCTAATGCTAGTGGTATTACCCATTCTGTTTTTCGGCAGACGCGTTAGAAAACTATCCCGCACCAGTCAGGATAAACTCGCAGATACCGGCGCGATGGCAAGTGAAACACTTAACGCCATGCAAATAGTGCAAGCTTATGGTCGTGAGCCACTGGAATCTAAAAAGTACTCTGACGTTACAGACCTCGCCTTCACAGCGGCGATCAAGCGCAATAAATCCAGATCATTATTAACAGCAATGGCCATTATTCTTGTATTTGGCGCTATTGTACTTGTGCTATGGCTGGGTGCTAACGCAGTTATTGAGGGGCGGTTGTCGGCAGGACTACTCACACAGTTTATGATGTACGCCGTGATTGTCGGCGGATCAGCGGCCACCATGGCCGAAGTGTTCGGCGATGTGCAACGCGCCGTGGGTGCCACCACCCGGCTAATAGAACTTCTGGATGCCCGCCCGACCATTCAAAGTGCAGTCGGTACACAACGCGCAATAACCTCTTCTGAAAACGCAGCAGCAGGCGCACACGTGGCGTTTGAACACGTGTGCTTCCACTACCCCAGTCGTCCGCAAGAGCAGTCTCTGGATCGTGTTAGTTTTACGGTCACGCCCGGCCAAACCATCGCAATCGTCGGTCCGTCCGGTGCAGGCAAAACCACGGTATTACAACTACTGCTTCGTTTTTACGACCCGCAAAACGGTGTGATTAAAATTAACCATACACCGCTGCAGGATTTTGCCTTGCCCGATCTGCGGGATGCCATCGGCCTGGTGTCACAGGATAGCGTTGTCTTTTCAGCTAATGCGATGGAAAATATTCGCTACGGCAGGCTGGATGCTACCGACGATGAGGTAGTCGAAGCGGCCCGGCAAGCTCAGGCTGACCAATTCATTCAAAGACTGCCAGACGGTTATCAGACTTATCTGGGTGAGCGCGGCACGCGGCTATCAGGTGGTCAGCGCCAGCGGATTTCAATTGCACGTGCACTATTAAAAAATCCACCGCTGCTGTTACTGGATGAAGCAACCAGTGCGCTGGATGCTGAAAGTGAACACAAAGTACAAACCGCACTTGAACGGGCCATGAGTGGCCGCACTACTCTGGTCATAGCACACCGGCTTGCCACCATAAAAAACGCAGACAATATCATCGTACTAGACCAGGGCAAACTCGTAGAGGCCGGGACTCACACTGAACTCAGCCAAAGCAATGGCGTTTATGCCAGTCTGGCTGCCATGCAGTTTACGACCGACTAAGTATCCAGTCTGCGTTGATACCACGCAGTACCTTCAGCATTCCAGGCAATGGGCGCTATCCGTCTGGGCTACAGCCTTAGTTGCCGCAACGTTTATCCCGGGCTTAGCCTGGCCTAATAGCTCTATTACCCCTGCCCCCCTCACGTTTTTCCAGGCTACAACACATGAACAGCACAGATAAATGGACAGACACGCTAGATTCACGCCTTGCACAACAACTGGACTTTTTGCAGCAAATTAATGCGCTTAAGTCGGTTTATCGTGCCAGTATCATCGCCAAAGGCGAACGACATGAAAACAGCGCTGAACACTCCTGGCACTTAGCAATGTACGCTCTTATACTTGATGAACACACTGATGCAGAAGTCGATAAGTTTCGGGTAATAAGTATGTTGCTGTTACACGATATCGTAGAAATCGATGCCGGTGATGTGCCACTACACGGACCGCAAGACCCGCTGAGAGAACAAAAAGAACAAGCCGCCGCCGACCGGCTCTATTGCTTGTTACCGGAAGATCAGGCAAAAAAGTATCGCGCACTCTGGGATGAATTCGAAGCCGGCACCACGAATGATGCAAAGTTCGCTAAAGCGCTGGATCGCTTGCAGCCAATCATATTAAATCACCAGACAGAAGGCGGCACGTGGGAAGACTTCAAAGTCAGCCGGTCTCAGGTGGAAGCACGGACCAGTTCAATTGCTAAAGCATCAAGCACACTTTGGGCGGCTGTTAAACAATCGTTTAATGTCGCTGTTAAAAATGGCTGGCTGAAACCGGACTAGCCTGCAATAAAAGGGTAAACGATGGAAATTCGAATCACAGCGCTTTCAAAAGTTAAAAGAATTGCACTGGTCGCGCACGATAACATGAAGCCCCAACTCCTAAAATGGGCGTTGGCGAATAAAGCCATTCTGGCACAGCATAAGCTTTGTGGCACCGGAACAACCGGCTATAAAATTGAAGCCGCCCTCGATTTGGAAGTCGAAGAATTTATGAGTGGCCCGTTAGGCGGAGACCAACAACTGGGGGCAAAGATTTCAGAGGGCTATATTGATTTTCTAATCTTCTTTTGGGATCCGTTACAGCAACTCCCCCATGACCCTGATGTAAAAGCACTACTAAGGCTTGCTGCATTGTGGAACATTCCTGTTGCCTGTAATGCAGCCACTGCCGACTACTTGATTACCTCGCCGTTGGTGGATCAGGCATACCAACGCGAAACTCCTGATTATCAGGCGTACATAAAGAACCGTACACAAGGTGCCTGATCACGTTTAATGATGGAAACTACAACTGACTTACCGGGGCCGGTAAGTACCCCCCGGACTTACAGCCCGCCCGGGGTAAACACTGTCACTCACAACTTACTATGCGGCACACTGATAAAAATGCCGGGCATTATCTGATAACTGACCAAGCACCTCAGGCATTACAAACTGATCGTCATTCGCCGCTACCGCCGGATCAGCCACCGGGGCCGCACTATCCAGCTCATCGCGCAGGGCAGTTGCGATCGCCAGCGCTTCATCGATTCTCACCTGGTCCGCTTCGTATTGTTCATCAGCCAGCAACAGTTCGGTGTTGGCGGCTTCGTAGTCATCGCCCGCCTCGATCATATAGTCACGGGCAATATCCAGCAGCTTCATCAGTTCTTCAAAATCAGGCTCATCAACGTTGCTGTTGTTGAATTCAACCGCGATCTCATCAAGACTCAAGGTCGCCTCTTCCAAACGCCCACTCGATTGCTGAACCATCAGATGTGCTGTCTCAAGTGATTGCCTGGACACCTCGAAGGCAATCCAGCAATTTTCATATTCAAAAACAGCCATTTCGAAGCCGGCTATCGCCGAGGTGCTGGCTGATGCAGGGGCTTCGGGGAATTCATGTTCGCCGAAATTGGTATTGCTCATAAGTTCTCCGTTTAATTACAAACCCACGGTAGGGCTCGCGACCGGGGTGATGTTCACCCGCAGTTACCGACCAGCGCAGGATAGCGGCCGGGGGGCAGAAATCTGAAGTGTGTCGATATTGCCGGTCCACAGAGCGTGGTGCGGATCTCACTGAGATCAGACGACTTCAATCCCGTAGAGCAGATTGGCGTATTGAGCACCATGCATATCACGATCAAAGCGACTGCCTTGCACAACAGTGCGGGGAAAACTAAATTTAATCACGGAGATCTGCGGTAAATCATAGCGAGCCAGATCAGATTCATCGACTTTCAAAATATCTGCGACCGATGCAGAAACCAATTGCTCACTGACAAGTCGGTAGTTTGATTCGCTATCAAAAAATACATCAATCGTCACCCAATACGGTCCGGCATTTTTACTTCTAATGCGTTTGGCAAGATCAAACAGACTGGCCATTGACGACCTCCGAAACGGTCAAACGAAATGCATCCATTGGATTATCCAGTGCCAGAACATGGTTTAAACTAAATTCATACATCGCACCCCGTTCAGATTCTGCCGGAGAATAAGGAAACGCAAAGGTGGGTAATTCCTCGGTTTCGGTTAAAGGGAAATGCAATAGAAAGGGATTACTCAATCGTGCGATATCAGTGGCAATGGCTTGCGACTCTGCCGTGGTGAGCACTAGCACACCCACTTCTGCAGGTAGCGCTTTTACCGTTTCAAGCGAGCCCAACGTTGCATCAACACCAATCAACCTGAATTCAATATCATAACTTTCAGGCGCAAGCTGCATTTTCTCAGTGATTTTAGTCACTAAAAATCCATGCAGCTTATCGCACCACTCCTGTGCCCGCGCCACATACTCGCGGTGTCTTAACAGCACCATCGTTGAAGTTTGATAACCGGAAAGATGCGCACCTTCCAGCTTTACCGTGTATTGCGCTGAGGGGTGCCATTCAGATCCGGTCACACGAACGGTACGTTCATCAGGCGCTTGATAGACAGCATTGCTTACATCAAGAATGCCACCGGGTTCAACAAGTCTTAACGGGTTGGCATTTTCGTAAAGCATATGTGCAGACACTGAATAAGGTGTGCAGGTGGCCCCGCCTGCCATTGGCTGAACGGTAAAGCCGCTATCATCAAAGTCTATCAGGATCACACCACTGGTCGGGTTGGTTGAACACAGAGCACCGCACTCACCAATTTTTGCACCATGCCAGCAAGCACCAGTGTGCTCACCACGGTCGATAGGGATCGCAGCGATCACTGCGGTATCGGTGGTGCGCCCGGCCAGAACAATATCTGCACCGGTTTGCAATGCTTGTGAAATCTGCTCGACGCCCGCCAACGCCACAATATTTGAACATCGATTAATTTTGGCTTCATCAAGTGGCAAAACAGGATCGAGTGAATGAATTCGACCCTCATGTAACGCGGACACCATCGCCTGAGTTGGCTGACTACTGTATAGCCTGGCAATCCGGATCGACTGACCCAGCTCGGCTGCTATATCCAGTGTAAGCTGGTACATCCAGTCTACCGCCTGATCACTGCCACACGTGCCGCAAGACCCCAGCACCAATGGCACACCCGCTTGCTGCCGCGCAAGCATTAAATCACGCCATTCACTGCGCGTTGCTGCCTCGGAATATTTACTGGTGCCGGTCCCCAGGTAAAACGGGCCGCTGTCAGTAGAGCCACCATCAATACAGATTGCGTGCGGCTGTTCTTCTAGCCCTGCACTCAGGGCTGCTGGATCAAAGCCCAACCCCAACACCCCACTTGGAATCAGTATACTTGTTGGCATGGTTTCATCGTCTTGAATGTAATCAGGCACACTACGTCGCCGAAGTTCTTTCGTCAACCGTGTTGCATCAGAATGCCCGACCCTATGAAGTCACAACAAGTCAGTTATAATTAAAATCATTTTAGCCTGCGGATATTCACCGATGGAAAATTACGACCCGAACCATGCGATAAATAGCGAAGACTGGCTGGGGCTTGATGAAGATGAACGGCTGATGCTGGTAGAAAAATATCACGACACCCTGGACCTTCCACTGGAAACCGGCGGACTGAAAATGCACTGCCTGATGCATGTGACCGTTGAAAATCAATTGGCCGAAGACGAATATCCCATCATCCAGCAGACACTGGCAAAGTTAATCCGGCAAGGGCTGGGCCGTCACGAGGCAATTCATGCGATCTCCAGCATTTTAAGCAAAGGATTATTCGAAGCGATGCAAGGGTCGGGCTCAGAGTTTTCAATCAAAAAGTACCGTAGTAAGCTTGAAAAACTAACCGCAAAACGATGGAACAAAGGCCTGACATAAAGTGACATCACAAGAAGCACCCGGTCAGCGCTATGTTGCAGATTTCCCGCGCTTTGGTCTGCCACGTTACGCCAGACGCTTTCCCGATAAACCAAACGATTCATCAATAACCATACAAACACCGAATGGTGAGGCCGTTGTACTAAATAACGCACTGGCACCCTGTAGCCGCACTGAAGTGACAGCAGACTTTCACTGTGTGACTACCTGGTCCCACGCCAATCTGACATGGTCCGGTGTCCTTTTTACAGACTTCTATAATCATCTGGCGCAATCACTCCCGCAGAGTTCAGATATCAACGCGGTCGCACTTTATGCACAAGATGGTTATAAAACCACATTGCCACTTAAAGATTTGCTGGCAGAGAACGTACTACTTGCGGATAGTCTGGATGGCAAACCCCTGCCTATCGAACACGGCGCCCCGTTACGCCTGATCGCACCTGCACATTACGGCTACAAAAACATAAAGCACCTGAAGAGAATCGAATTCCATCTCTCTGTGCCAGAGATAAAAACCGGGTTCTATAAAATGCTTGATCACCCCAGAGCCCGTGTATCGCAGGAAGAGCGCGGTCGCCTGTTACCGGGATGGCTTTTACGACGGCTTTACCGCCCGCTGATTGCCGGCACCCGAAAGAAATTTAAAGCGGCTGTGACTGAACACACCACAACTGCCGAATAAGTCATTGCTGTATTGCTTGTGCACAATTCCACAGCGGAACGCTGCCAGCACGCAGACCGCGTTGCATTCACACAACCACAGCACCTATTATCTGTAAACGGTATCGTTCTACGACCTATTTTACCCAAGCGGTTGCCGGCGATTCCTAAAGGCGTCTGGCCAGTCGTCTGATTTACATTAAGGGCATGAGCCGTGAACTACCGCGAACGCAATGCACACTCTGACGACACACAATGGTTGTGGAGCCTATACGTTGACCTGCTAAAGCCATGCATCACCAAACAGTGGGGCTGGGATCAGTGCTTTCAGGAAACCATGTTCGCGACGCACTTACCGGCCAGCCAGTTCAAAATAGTTTCCAGCCCAGCCACCCGTATCGCTGCTTACCTGGTGAATCGCAATGAAGATCATTTTTACTTAAAAATGCTGCTGGTCACCGGTGAAAAACAGAAACAAGGCATTGGCAGAACAATTATCCGGCAACTCCAGCAGCAGGCTAATCAAGACTCTGTACCGCTGAAGCTTAGCGTCATCAAGGCAAACCCGGTGTTGGAATTCTATACCCGGCTTGATTTCGAGATTGTGGCAGAGGATGCTGACAGCACCAGCCTTGTCTATCATCCGCGTACGAACTGAATATCATGGCGTTGACCAGACCCGAATAACGCAAAGCGGTTCAGACAGCCGCTTTACGTTTAGTTGATACGCGCCGCTGCAACAGCACCAACACAATCACCGATAAAAGCAGCACACTTCCCCCGGCGATTTCAGACATTGACATCTGCTCTCCCATAAACACCCACACCCAGATAGGCGATAGCACACTTTCAATCAACACCAGCAGACTCACCTCTGCTGACGGCAGGCTGGGTGCGGCCCATGCGACAAACGCGATACCAAGGCCGATCGTAAAAGCCCCCATACAAAACAACAGCACTAGATCACGCATCGATACCTGCAATCCGTTTTCACTGGCACTCAGTGCGATAGCCCCCATCGCCAGCATGGCTAGTGCTGCCCCCAGGAAGTTACCCCCCAGCAGATCAGACTTACCTGAACGACGGGCCAGGACCAACATAATGGCGAAACAAACCGCTGAACCAATGGCATAAAGGTTACCGGTCGTTCTGCCCAGATCCAGCCCGGCCCCCATCATCACCAGCACACCCAGAAGAGCCAGAAAAATTGATATCCAGGTCACCTTAGTGGGTTTTTCACCAATCCATAACCAGCTTAACAACGCCGCAAACACCGGCGCACTGCTTAAAATAAACAACGTTGACGCAACCGAGGTATTCAACAGCGAGAATATATACAAAGCAAAAGCAAATGCCATCGCCACACCCGCCATCCAGTCTGTGCGATCCAGACTTTTAATAAACGCCAGGGGTGAAATTTTTCGAATGACACACGCGACAATAGCAACCATCGCGGCCTGACTCAGGCCACGATACGCAAGTATCTGAAATCCATCGGTAGTTTCCAGCTGTCGAACAAACAACGCTGCAAAGCTCATAAAAGTTGCACCAAGCAATACCAATGCTATTGCTTTACTACGATTCATTTCCTGGTTCATACCGTTCACTTATTGCAGGGACTCACTGCCTGATTCTGCACCGACTTCAAGCGCAATGCGGGGAGTTTTAGGTCGCCAGAGAATGGCACAGAAAGCGACTGACCGACCCTGCCAAAACGACGATAAATGAGACTGTATTCTCACTGTGAATTTAATACCGGGGCACTGAAAAAAACAGGCTCCGGGGAACCTTTAACCGGTATACCGGCTCTGAACCTGAAATCGTAAAAGGTCAAGACTGTGATCCCTGCCAAAACTGAACCCACCGAGCACCGGCTCAATACCATCAACCTGTGTGCCATTGGGCCTGCACTGTTTCTTTTGATCATGCTGTGCACAAGTATGGTCAACGCCGGAACCACTGAGCCACCCTCACTAAAGCAAGCGGCGACTATTTATATCAATCTACTCAGCGGACAAACCGAAGATTTTGAGCAGGATCTTAAAACCATTGAAAACCAGTGGGATCACTCACTGATTGCAATGACGCTGGAGTCAATACGCTTCACTAACAGTCAATTACTTCGTGATGAATTAGTGAGAATTCTGGAGACTAAAACAGGTGAGTCCTTTGGCATAGACCTGGATAGCTGGTTTCGCTGGCTATGGGCACAGCCCGAACAACGCCACCCGCACTATGCAACATTTAAATCTGCGCTATACGAATTTCTTGATCCGTTGTTTGCCGGCTATTTTAATGATGAACGCAAAACCACAGTCCGACTGGATGAAATACGCTGGGGCGGCGTTGTACAAGATGGCATTCCACCGCTACGCCAACCTGAAATGATACCAGCGTCAAAAGCAGACTACCTTGCCGACACGGATATTGTTTTTGGTATAAAGATCAACGGTGACGCCAGAGCCTACCCGAAAAGAATTCTGGCGTGGCACGAGATGTTCGTCGATAACATTGGCGGTATTAACTATGCCGGTGTGTATTGCACCTTATGTGGCGCGGTTATTCTCTACGAAACAACTCACAACGGCATTAACCATGAAGTGGGCACCAGTGGATTTTTGTATCGATCAAATAAGGTGATGTACGATAAAAAAACACAGTCCCTGTGGAGCACCACACTCGGGGAACCTACTGTCGGCCCACTGGTGGGACAAGGTATTCAGCTGCAACGTAGCTATGTTGTCACCAGCACCTGGGGCGAATGGCGCAAGAGACATCCTGAAACACAAGTACTGTCAATAGATACCGGTCACCAGCGTAACTACGGCGAAGGGGTAGCTTACGCCGACTATTTTGGTACCGATCAATTAATGTTCACCGTACCAAAAACTGATGACCGACTCGCCAACAAGGCAGAAATTCTGGCGCTGTGGTTTCCCGACAAAGGCGATCAGACCGTGGCGATCAGTGCAGAGTTTCTGGCAGATAAGCCGGTCTACCATCATCAGGTGGGTGACATCCCGGTGGTCGTGTTCACTGATGGCAGTGGTGCTAATCGCGTTTATGAATCTACCAATACCCGGTTTGCCAGTTTTAACGGTGATACCACAGTGAAAGATACCAGCGGCACCACCTGGCAACTGAAAGAATCACAACTCACCAGTGCTGATGGCAAAATACTAAAACGTCTGCCGGCACACCGTGCGTTCTGGTTTGGCTGGTACGCAACATTTAACGACACCGAACTAGTCATGTAGCGGTATAAGCAGTCCGGTAAAAGCGGCACAGTATTAACGCGTGCCGCCACTACACCCTGCCCCGCCACCGCGATAATTTCTGCAACGACCACGAACATTCGCAGGTAAGATAGCCAGTCCTTATTACCCGGTCTCAGCTTTGTTCAGCGTCCCGCTTCAGGCGATTGTACTTTCTATCGTTATACACACTCTGTGGGGCGGTAATCCGATTGCGGCCAAGTTCGGGCTGGAAGCATTTCCACCGGCCTGGAGCGCTTTCATTCGTCTGGCTCTGGGCGTTGCCACCATTGCCGCCTGGTGCTGGTATCGTGGTCACAGACTCTGGCCCGATCAAAGAGAGTGGGTACCGATACTAAAAATCGGCACCTTATTCACGATCCAGATTTTGTTGATGAACATCGGGTTCGATCTGACCAGCGGCATCAACGCATCGATTCTTATCTCAACCAACCCGTTGTTCGCGGCAATCTTTGCGCACTATTTAATCAGTTCAGACAGACTAACCCTGACACGCGGGGTGGGCTTACTGATCGCATTCATCGGCGTTTGCATCACCCTGATTCAAACAACAGAACACGGAATCCATCTGGGCGGCACAGGCGATTGGCTATGTCTTGCCAGTGCCTGGTTACTGGGTCTTCGATTGATTATCAGTGCCAATGAAATGAAACAGGTGGATCCGTTCCGATTGGCCCAGTGGCAAATGATTTTTTCATTGCCATTTTATGCACTGATCGGTATAGCCACAGAAACCATACTATGGTCTGCAGTCTCAACTCCGGTAATACTGGGCCTGCTGTACCAGGGCGTTATCATAGCCGGCATTGGCTTTATGGTTTCGCTCTGGCTAATCAGCCGCTACCAGCCCAGTGTTATGGCAGGTTATAATTTTATATCGCCGGTCAGTGGCGTGTTACTGGCCGCATGGCTGTTAGGGGAATCAATCAGTGCGCTGGTCATCACTGGCACGGCCCTGGTCGCTGTTGGCATGGTACTAATAACTCTGCGCTCGTAAATGCAGGCCAGCCAATAGTTAAGACCCGCGACTATGAGCGTTGTGTGTCACACTACGCCAGAGACAATGGTGACAGTCCAGGTCAACCGGGGGAATATATGACGATTAAAATCGAACCGATCAATGTAAAAAACCAGAATTTTGTCGCGCGAATCAGCGGATTGAATATCGCGAACGGCATTTCACCAGAATCTGTCGCCATGATAGAAGACGCGATAGATCAATATGCGGTGCTGATTTTCCCGAATCAAAAAATGAATGATGAACAGCAGTTCACGTTTTCATCGCACTTCGGCCCTATGGAAAAAGCCACCGGCGATATCAACGCACCACACGAACGTCGCTTGTCACTTGATATCAACGATATCTCTAACCTGGATAAAGACGGTGAGGTACTGGCGCGTGATAATCGCAACCGTTTATTCGGGCTGGGTAATATGCTTTGGCATTCCGATAGCTCGTTTAAAGAGATTCCTGCAAAATTTTCTCTGCTGTCTGCACGTGTTATCCCGGACGCAGGTGGCAACACCGAATTTGCTGACATGCGAACCGCGTGGGATACACTTGATCCGTCAATGCAGCATGAATGCAAAGAACTGATCTGTTCGCATAGCCAGATTTATTCAAGAGGAATGCTGGGCTTTGAAGATTTCACCGATGAAGAACGACTGAAATGGGCACCGGTCCAACAAAAACTGGTGCGCGATCACCCCCGAACACAGCGCCGTTCGCTTTTTCTATCATCACATATTGGTGGCATCACAGGCTGGCCTGTGCCCGAAGCCAGACTATTCATTCGTGATTTAACCGAGCACGCTACCCAGCAACAGAATACTTACGCTCACCAGTGGAATCCGCACGATCTGGTGATGTGGGACAACCGCACTACGATGCACCGAGCCAGGCGCTACGATCATACTCAACATCGTGACCTGCACCGAACGACTGTCTCTGATAGTCATTCGACACTAAGCGGCGCAAGCGCAATTCGGTAACAGCCGGATCGTACTGGCAATCATTGCAAGGGTGTTTAAACTAACAATTACTCCCCTCCTCGGCGCTCACACGATGCAGGGTTTCATCCGATAAACAATACACTGCCGGACCGTTGGACCTTGCTGGGAGCCAGCCTTATAATCAGCAGCGGCTTATACATTTTTCATCGAGAGCAGAATCAACGTCGCTCCCGAACTTAGCATCCTCGAATATCAGCAGCATCTACCGGAGAACAACCTTGAAGCTATATACCTCTGTCGGCCCGAACCCCCTCGTGGTTTCAATGTTCATGAAAGAAAAGGGTATCGAACTGGAATTACACACAATAGATATCAGAGGCGGCGAAAACCGCGAAGAGGCCTACTTATCAACGGTAAATTCAAGGGGACAGTGCCCGGTACTGGAAATCGCACCCGGTAATCACCTGACTGAAATCACCGCCATCTGCGAATATCTTGAAGAAAAACACCCCAGCCCACCGCTAATCGGCAGCACCGCAGAGGAAAGAGCAGAAACCAGAATGTGGGTACGCCGTCTTGATCTTAGTATCGCAGAACCCATGGCGAACGGTTTCCGGGCCAGTGAAGGCTACGACATGTTTAAAGATCGATTTCGCGTTTTACCCGAAGCCGCAGACGGCCTGAAGGACATTGCACAAGATAATCTGGCGTGGTTAGACAGGGACATGGGTGATAAGAAATATATTTGCGGTGATCGGTTTACACTCGCCGATATACACCTTTATGTGTTCCTCAACTTCGGCGCAAAAGTCGGCCAACCCATCAACCCGGATCTCGCCAATATCGGTGCCTGGTTAAATCGAATTTCAGAACGCGACAGCGCTAAAAGCTGAGAGTAATAACAATGATTGTACGATCCCTTGATGACCTTAAAAAACGTGGCGGCTACGCTGAAAAAGAAGGCCACTGGACCAGTGCCAGATACCTGCTACGCGATGACAATGTTGGCTTCACTGTCACCCAGACCACCGTGGCCGCCGGCCAGACCCTGGTCATGGAATATAAAAACCATGTTGAAGCTAACTTGATTATCGAAGGTGAAGCAACACTAACTGACCTGGACGCAAGCGAAACTCACCACCTTAGCGCCGGCTCAATGTATACGCTTGATAAACACGATAAACACAAACTGGAAGCGGTAACTGACCTCAAAATCGTTTGTATCTTCACTCCCGCACTTGTGGGTAGCGAAACCCATGACGAGGATGGATCGTATCCTTTGCTTTAATTAAATTGCTCGAATTTCACACCTGTAGCCTGTGAAATTTTGAACCTCGCAATAGAACACTCTATTTTATTGGTACCGGTGCATGGCTCACCGGGATTGAGTTAACCCACTATGCATCAGCCGTCCAAACGGCGATTAAGACCTCTCTATCATGAGTCACTGTCAGTCGCTTTGCCCCGCCTCACAGTGTTTGCCGATAGTCTCAATCATTTTTGGCCCTATACCCTTAATCCCGTTAAGCTTGCCGTCGTTCAGCGCTTTGCAAAGTGATTCCATGCCATCAATGGAATGATCCTGATACAGCATCCGTGCAGTCTTTGCACCCAGCTTGTTAATCGCGGTAAGCTCCAGCACACTCAGTGGCGGTGGCTTGCCGTACTGATCATCATTAAACTTAGCTGTTGTGCCTGTGCGAAGAATCTCTTCCAGGTAACCGGTAATTGTGCCACCGATTCCGGCAATGGTATTGAGCTGTTGATTTTTATCCAGCGTATCAATCAACTCAGGCATTCGTGAAATAGTATGTGCCAGTTGCCCGTAGCGCTTGGCATGGTCTTCCGGGTAGCCGCCGATAATCAAATACTCACCCAGTTGCTTCACCACTGCCGCAACCTCATCATTCCGATGCCATCGTGTCCTGCCCTTGGCATCCGTATAAGATTGGCTTTCTGTTGGTCCTTTGCTCTTCGGTTGTTTTTTATTGGTCATTCGAACTACCCCGATTCATTTTACAGGAACCTTTTGAAAAATAGGTATCCCATGCTAAACAACAGTCTGACGAACTGCAATTTAATCGGACTTTCGTTTTAAACTTGATTCAGTTATTGACCGGATAGTCATAGCGGATAAACCCTCTGTATTCAGCAAGTTTATCGTATAACAGACGGGCAGTGCCGTTGTTTGTTTGTGTATTCCAATACAACCTGTCACTGCCAGTGTCTTTTGCGTGCTGAGCGACGGCTTCAATTAAGCTTCTGGCAACGCCCATACCACGTGAATCTTCCGAGGTGTATAAGTCCTGCAAATAACAGGCACGTGGTTCCCACACCGTTGTATGGAAAAGATAATGCACAATGCCTGTTATTTTCTTATTCTGCTCTGCACAAAAACTAAATATCTCCTGGCGCTCAATCAGCCGCAACCAAACGGATTCATATTCCGCATCAGTAGTGGGTGTTTTATAGAATGCTTTATAACCCCTCGCTAACACCTCCCATGCTTCCCGATCTGACGACCGGAGCTCTCTTACCAGAATACTTTTCATCAAAAAAATCTCTACCACCAGATGTTCATCATTGCATTTTTGTTTTCACTTTTACAACCACCACCCGACAACCCGGGTTTGTAGTAGCGACCATATGCGTGATATCACACTGGCAGTGGTTAAACTGCACTGGCCTATTGCCAGCGCAGAATAACAGAGTACAAGCTTATATTATTCGGGGCGGCAACTCGCCGTGCCATTCCAGCCCCAACCATCACCATCGCTATCAATACACGCGGCTTGACTGTCATTCACGCGACAACTAGACACGCCATCCCAACCCCATCCATCTCCTGTGGGGTCTGTATCACTGCATACCGACGGAATAACCGCAATTTGACAACTTGCTGCCCCGTCCCACCCCCAACCGTCTCCGGCAGGAGCAGTATCGACGCACAGGTCTTCTACAGGCGCTATCTCACAACTGGTCACACCATCCCAGCCCCAACCATCACCCGTGGGGGGCGAATCGATACAGATTGATGGGGCAGCGGTCAAGCGACAACTGCTAGTGCCGTCCCATCCCCAACCATCACCGACTGGTGCAGTATCTTCACAGTCACTCGCAGGAGGGTCTGCCGGTGCCACACCGGATGGACTGATGCCGGAACACGTAGAGTAATAGTCCCCCCCTGCATCATCTTTATACCAGTACCGGAAACCTTGCTCTGCGGTTGAGTCTTCAGAGATATCAAAACCAGCTTCGATCCAATCGGTTTCAAGGCTGTACGCACCCTGGTCATCGGGTGCACGAAATTCCCCATCGACAACAACATAGTTTGTGTATGAGTCGAAGTCCGGCGTGTAGCGTGTTCCCTCTCCACCGCAGTTAGTGCGTTCAGGTGTACTTAGACAGCTTTCGTTAACATCAGGATTCAACGTATAACCGAACTGCCGCCCGAACACGAATCTGCCCTCGGACTCTACGTACGAATAAATTATGCAACTGTACTGCCTGTTTTGACCAGCAACGTCCTCGGGTAGCCAATAGGCCCGCGTAAATGTCACCAGTTCACCGGTTTCCGGATTGATTAGATCTGCCGGTTTTTCATCCAGAGCATATGACTGGCTTGTGCATAACAGCAGACTGACCACAGTCATTGAGAATTTGGTTTTCCCGAATTTGATCGGGGATAATTTGTTGAACATTTTGCTCTCCGTTTACTGACAAACAATTTGGGTTGCTTAAATACTTGCACTTGACCTGCAGACGCATTCGAACAATGTTGCGATAAGCCGGACTTCGTTTTTTCTTACAACAACGTCGTTCTGTTTTAGCTGCTCTGTAACCAGATATGGCTTTACCGCGCTACAGCGACAACAGGACTCATTGATTATGGATCACGAAACACAGAAGCAGCATCGTGCTTTACCGATCAGAATCGGTAATACTACCGCCATTGGATTTTAATTCCGGGTACGCGTCAAATTCGACAAATTCACTCTGGCTGCCACCCGCTCTTACTAAAAAGCCAACAGCTTTTACAGAGCCGCATAAAAAAACAGCTTACCGAAATTCAGCCATTCCCGGGCCAAGCCCCCAGCAATTTTCTGCGTAGACCCTTGCCATGGCTGGTTCGCACCTTCTGACGGCTGAATAGATTTACCATGGCACTTTTTAGGAAATTGAATTTAACCACTCACGCCTCGTTTGCCTGAGCCCACCGGCTACATTAGCCTCAAACCTGCATTACTACGGGTGCTCTGGTTTCCTACACCTGAATTCACTGCACCTTCTTCTCCTGACAGTCAGTACTATTCCAGCTATAACGGGATACACTATCGGGGATTCGATGCGTTTAGTTTTTATCAGGTAGATTGGTGTGTTTTCAGACTTTCAGCTGTTTTCTGTAATACTTTTACTAGCCGCCGGTCAAGGGTTGTTTCTCGCGCTTTTGCTTCTTCTGACTAAAAACGGAAACTGGCAGGCCAATCGATATCTGGGCATCTTTACAGTCGTTGTAGCCTTTACGCTAGTCGACTTTTCGATTGACGGTGATGTTACACAAGACAGCGCCCGACACCTTCGAACACTGCTCTGGCCACGCGACTACGTCTACGGCCCGGCATTGTACTTTTACGTGCGGGAAATGACATTGCCGCACCAGCACCCGCTCTTCCCGAAGCAATGGCTGCATTTTTTACCAGCAGTCCTTCACGCAGCCTTTATCTGGTCCCTGCCCTTCATTAGCAACAGCCTGTATCTGGCACTGCTACAAAACGATTCTGTATCCACCAGCAACTGGAGTGCGGTGGCAGACAATATTGTCATCTTTGAAACCATTACAGCAGTCGTCCATGTCACGTTATACTTGTGGCTGTGCGTGCGCTGTTTAAACGCCCATCGTCATCGAATTAAATCTACTTTTTCATACGATGAACAGATCAACCTTAAATGGTTAAGGTACCTGGTGTTTGGCGTCATCGCCGTTTACCTGATCTGGGTGTTTGAAGAACTGATCAGTGACCTGATTGATCTATCCGATCTCTTCTATACCTTGCTCGGGGCCAGCATGATCTCACTGATTTACGCCATGAGCCTGTTCGGGTTGCGCCAGCCACTGATATTTACCGGGCAAAGCGCTACACCGGAACTGGCAGATACACCACCGCCCACATCACCACAGAAATACAAAACATCTTCCCTGTCAGACGAACTAAGCGAGGGACTCATTGATGACTTGCAACAACTCATGGTGCAAAAAAAACCCTACCTGGACAGCCAGCTATCCTTACCGCAGTTGGCAGAGTTGCAAGGCGTATCAGTCAATTATGTTTCACAAATTATAAACGAACAATTGCAGCAGAATTTTTTCGAGTTCGTCAACAGCTACCGGATAGATGAAGCCAAAACACTTCTGGAAAAAGACCGCAAACAGAATATCCTGACGATAGCACTTGAATCAGGGTTCAACTCAAAGTCATCATTTTATACCGCGTTTAAGAAACACACCGGGATGACACCGGGGCAGTTTCGCAAACAACTTTAAACGTTGTTTGCTGAAACACTAACCCGGGCTTACGCCATGATGGCTATCAAGGAACAGAATCTTGCGACCCACCCTGAACCCGGACAGCCACCTGACTGAAAGATTAATACCCGAGCGTTTGCAGGGCCGCATCTATCGCCTCGTCTTTTCCCTGTGCAATAGCCTCTAGTGAAAACGCAGCGGCCGGTACTGCCGGCGGCACACCGATTACTTCATAAGCAACCCCGGTGCTGTCGGTATAAACTTCGTTAGACAAACCAACCTCCCAACCATTGGGCAGAGATTTAGACAAAATATCTGACAATATCCCATTACTGTTTTCACCAACCAGTGTGGTATTCGGCAGCGCAGACATTGCCATCAAAAAGATTTCCGCAGCACTCCCTGTATCAGCGGACGCCAATATACTGATCGGGTTTAGATAAGGGGTATCATTTGCAGGTGTTATATAAGCATCGATAACCGCTGTTTCACCCAGATAACTGCGCGCCCGCTTCGAAACAGCCTGTCGGGTTTCACTGGTAAAGTATCCGGCTATCGCCAGACTGACCGCATCATAGCCACCCCCGTTCGGTCTTACATCAATAATCAACGCGTTGG
>JAYJMJ010138321.1:0-17637 GCA_036873875.1 Laminaria ephemera | reverse complement strand
CTGTCTGCGTGTTCGACACAATATTGTTTCACGTCGCAAGTTGGCACAATACAACGCTCGGAACAGCATAGATATCAAGACGTCTCTTTCGACAGGAAACGTCTCACAACACAGGCCTGTGTTCATACGAACTATCGTCGGGGTTGCTGCGTATCATTGCCCAGGAACTTTTGGGCCTTATATTCCGTCTTATTCTTCCTGTATGTATCCTATCATGGGTTTTTCCATCGCCTCTTTGTCACACGACAGTACTAGTGCTGCTTGTGTATCATAGCCCCCCTTCGCTGACCATAAGCTTCATGAGCTGTCTATCCCGATGCCTCCAGCAGTGTTGTTCGTGTGCGTGCAGCTCAGAGTTGGTGTCACTTCTGCTGCTGTTGTATCACACCAGGTATTGTACAAGGTATATACATGAGCGCAGTACGGGTATGATCGTCGGGATTTCTTCGTATCTTGTGTTTTTTTTCCGTTTTTTTTCGGGGTATCCTGGATTTTTCCGTCGGCTATGGGTGACGCTACTACTGGTGTTGCTGTATCGTATTATAGCTTTTCCAGCCCTACATGAGTTTCGTCGGCTGTTTCCCGGGGTGTTTCTATTCGTTGTTGTGCGTGTACGTTCAACTCAGAGTCTATCACGCTGCTTGCTGCTGGTTTGTCATGTGATACCATATATGGGCGTAGTACGAATACGATCATGGGATTTCTTGGTATATTTTTCTTCTGTTTCGACCCCCCTGTGTCCTTGTTTTTTTCACCGTCTATCTGGCGCGCCGCTGCTGTTATTGTATCAACTATCCCCTTGCCCAACATGAGTTTCATCAGCTGTCGGGGAAACTGCTGTCGTTGCTCACGTACGTACAACTCAGGGTATGTCGTGCTGCCGCTGTTGTTGTACCACATGACGTCACGCATACATGCCTGTACTCGTATTAATAGTACGAATATGACCGTCAGGATTTCTTCGTATATTTTTGAGCTTTTGTCTTACTTCTATTTCCCCTCGTGGCATTGCCTTTTTCGTCGGTTGTCGACCACGCTGTCACGCTACTGGCGGTTTTGTACATTAGCCCCCCTCGCCAGTCATGAGGTTCGTCTGCTGTCTGCCACGCTGCTGTCGTTGTTGTTCGTGTACGTACAAATCAGAGTATGGCACGCTGCTGCTGTTGTTGTAGTATCTCTTATTTATTTTCTATCTACGGGTGGTACGTACCACGGGTATTATTAAACTGTGATACGACATTTTTTGTGGGGGCTTCCGACAATGTACGGCATGTGCTTGAACGGCGATCACTCATTCGTAATCATTTCCACAAAAAGTGTAACCAAAGCGAGACCAAAAAAGGAATTATCTTCACGAAGTGTAACCCCCTTCTGTACCTACTTACGACTTCGCATCGATCTCACCCGCCGCTCTTGCTGCACTTGATCTGCCATTGCTTTTCATTACATGCCCATCAAGCTTCTATAACGATCCCACACAATGTCCAAATGATTTGTATCCAAATAAATTGTGGGTGGGGTTAATGTTATGGTGTTGCCCTGGGAACCTGGCAAAGGCTTAGGATCCAGGACGTAGGGTATAGATATGAGATAAAAGGGTTTCACGCCCTTGAAGACATGTGGGCCATGTGTGTGTAGGAATGAACGGGATGATGCAATTGCTTGACGCAATTGTTAGGCTTTCTTTAAAAATTAACCCCATATTGCTAAGAATTGCACGGACGCTCTTGGGGATAACGCAAACGGATTGTGTGTGGGGCCATTTTGGCAGTAGCAGTAGTTAAACCCCACTCGGCGACCTGTTCCCGGTCGTTAGCCGCATTATTTCTTAATTTGTGACTAAAGCATCAAGTATTGGTATTTTTATTGATTATGCCACCTTTCGATGAAACGGGAGGGGGGAAAGGACGAATGAATACGTACTACCAGGTACAGTGCATGAGATGTATGAAAAACCCACCCTTTGCTGTTTATCTCTATTTTTCTTAGCTTCGTGTTCTATAATAAGCATATAACTTTCTCTGTAGAATTTTGTGGCTTCACCGTGGCGCTACCGCCGTGGGGGCGGGGGTGCCGCTTATTCCCTAGTATTATGTATCGATGCATTTCGACCAAAAGCAGTACGAATTTAAATCTACCTTATGCACGGTCCAAGCGGCATCCGTTTAACGCCAATGGTTGTGATGAACGTGACTAAAACGGCCTCAGATGGCGAGCTCGATCGTACTAGCCGCCACAAGAAAACATCCCAATACTTGATGTCAGACCGGTCAATACTGGTACGACAATATGTTCTGGCACACCCACAACAGCACATTAATGCTGTTAGTGAACGCCAAAGCACCTACCCATCTACAGCTCACATATTGCAGGGGTGGCATGCAGAGGCACGCTTGCTCTAACTTGAGCTAAAATCTCTTCCGACGGTATAGTGCAGCGACGATGGCACTAAGAGGTGTCGATGAAACGCTGCCGACCACTGTTGTTCTTGCCCTCTCTCCTTTCAACTAAGCAGAAGAGTAGAGATGTCGACGGTGGGCAATCGCAGTGTGTAACGAGGCGTACACTCCTTTTTCGAGCGGGTTCTCCGGCGCCCACAAGCAAGGAGTACAGGTGGCGATTTGTTTTTTGCGGGTGAGGCGTATGTGACGCGTCTTGTCGCGCCCACATTTTGGAAAGGCTTTTCCATTAGAGAGAGGACAAAACATTCATGTGTTCTCGGCCCCGTCCGTGGAGAGCGGTGGTGTGCCAACACGATGCGTGCCGCCTGAGTACACTCGGTGTTTAAATACATTGCCTTGTATTTGCGCCTTGCCCGGCCCTATAGAATCAGCGATGGATTAGAACCAGCTCGACAAGTGGCGTCAGGTGGCGCGACTTTTGAGATACAACCACGGCAACTCCATTTTGACGCCGTCCGCGTAACTAGTACGAGGACAAACTGCTGTTTAGCAATGATAACATCCATATCTTTATGTTATGGGCGCTGGTCCACCTATCTATTTGCACCCGGATGATCGTGTGTTTGTTATGTTGCAGAGGTCCTGTGGCTTTGCTCTTGTTGCTTGCATACCAAAGAGCATTGTTTTCACTCCCTCTGTTATGCCTAAGCGTCAACTTATCATGTGCTACCGATGTCAAGTTTAACATGGTGCATACCCATTACCCTATACCCAAATCGGTACGAATTGGTTGTGGCGACGCTAATACGTCCATTTCTCTGGGGTTTGGCCTGGTGTGTACATAATCTGATGCGTGGAAGGGTTTTTTGAAGCCTCCATCCGCCTCTCGCCCATACAAAACCGTCCGGGTATCTTGTCCGGGACAAACAAACCGCACCTGACTCTGCCCAGCAGGCGGTTCGCTTCTTCAAAAATAGAAATAATATCTCTAGCGATGGTTGGCCGTCCAGATGTATCTCGAATAACAGTGGACATGTCAGTCGTCGACAAAGTTTGTCAGGCGTATGGAGGTTTTCTGGCGAAAAAATTATTTGAACAGCGAATGTACTGTCTGCGTCTCATATGCGATGGCCATCAACAAGGTATAGGGCTCTGCACTTTTTTTTTTTCACGCCAACGTAACGATGTTGTCCCCTATAGAACAGTTACCGGTGTATCGCACTCCCTTGTCGAGAAAATGTTGTCTTGCACCCGGGAGAGAATTTGGTAAGACGTACAAACACACGCAACGATAGTTCACGATATGCTACTAAAGTGTGCATCGATATGATGTACAGTGTTTCACGCGTGTGTAGAAGGTCACGTCGTATAGTCGCCATCGGCTTATATCAGTAATGTGTTGGATACGGCAAACGTCCGCATTCACTCAGTACGTTTGACCGCATTTATTGCACGAGGGGCACTGGGGACCGTTGGCAAACACGTTGTGTTTTGGTGCCGTAAGGATGATTGGATGATGCCTATATAGCGGCACCAACGTTTTTGCCAAGCCCCCGGGCTTCCCGCTGTATATTTCCCGCGGCCGAATTGTTGTAGCAAGGCAGCCCCAAATACTTCCCCACGTGAAGTTTTGTTCCCCTTCCTCAACCATAAGTCCGCGTTGCTAAGCTTTTGATATATTTCTTCTTTATGACTGTATCATTTGTTGCCACTGCCGCTCTCACGGATGACAGGTGTGCAAGCGACTGCAACGCGACTACCAGCTCGGAGTTGCAAAGTTGTATTTGGCGGCCTGACACATTTTATCGCCACACGCAGTGGCGAGAATGCGACGTTGCCTTAACCGGCAGTGCCAAATATTAGCGACGTTTAATGTCGAGGGCAGTAAGAAGGCGATCTTTTGCGGGAAACATGCTGAAGACGGCATGGTGAGCGTCCTCGGCAAGCGTTGCCAACATGACTCCTGCACCAGGTATCCGAGGTATAACGTCGCGGGCAGTAAAGCGGCCGCGTACTGCAAGCAACATGCCGACAAAGGCATGGTAGACGTGTTCAAGAAGAATTGCTCACATGACTGTTGCACGACGTACCCGTCCTTTAATGTCGATGGAAGCAAAACGGGGGTGTACTGCAGGCAACATGCCGAGGACGGCATGGTGAACGTCTACAGCAAGCGTTGCACACATGACTCTTGCACAAGGTACCCGACTTTTAACGTCGAGGGAAGCAAGACGGCATTATACTGCAAGCAACATTCCCATGTCGGCATGGTAGACGTTTGCAAGAAGCGTTGCGCACATGACGCCTGCACGACGTACCCGTCCTTCAATGTCGGCGGCACCAAGAAGGGGGTTTACTGCAAGCAACATGCGAAAGACGGCATGGTGAACGTCTACAGCAAGCGTTGCTTAAATGACTCTTGCACGAGGCGATCGACGTTCAACGTCGATGGAAGTAAAACGGGGGTGTACTGTAGGCAACATGCCGAGGACGGCATGGTGAACGTCCACCAAAATCGTTGCATCCATGAACTCTGCATGAGGCACCCGAATTTTAACATCAAGGGCAGCAAAGGGGCCGCATACTGCAAAGAACATGCCGATGACGGCATGGTAGACGTCTGCACAAAAAAGTGCTTACATGACGCTTGCATGAGGCACCCGAATTTTAACGTCAAGGGCAGCAAAGCGGCCGCGTACTGCAAGCAACATTCCCATGTCGGCATGGTGGACGTTTGCAAAAAGCATTGCGCACATAACGTCTGCACGACGTACCCATCCTTCAATGTCGACGGCACCGAGAAGGGGGTTTACTGCAAGCAACACGCGAAAGACGGCATGGTGAACGTATACAGCAAGCGTTGCGTACATGACTCCTGCACGAGGCACCCTACCTTTAACGTCGAGGGTAGCAAGACGGCATTATACTGCAAGCAACATTCCCAGGTCGGCATGGTGAACGTTCGAAAGAAGAGTTGCGCGCATGACGCCTGCACAAAATACCCGTCCCGTAATGCCGAGGGCGGCAAGACGAGGATTTACTGCAAGCAACATGCACGGTATGTACCAGCACTTGTTCAGGCGAACACATGCACCCCGCACCAGAGCGATATTTTGGATGCTTCAGAGATGAACTCTGATTTACCATATGAGGTGGAGGGCCGTCGAAAGCGATCAAGATTACAATTGAACGGGAACCAGGCTTCACAATACACCAATCAAAGCCCATTCCGTCGGGGGGTCGCTCAACAAATGAGTATTGGTTCCAGTATGGGAGTTTCTCACCACACCTCAACGTCCCATGCTTTACGGGGGCATGCTGTCGACATTTCCGTCGAAACCGTGCCTGGCCGCAGCCGTCAAGTCATTTCGCATGTACCGACCCCCTTACCGGACGAGTATTACACTGGGAAACAGGTGAAAACCGAAATGGAGCTGGTCGTCAAATTTTGAGACCGTCGTGTCTGTGCCATCAGGACTTCTGCTGCTGTGGTCACCGTCCGACTAAGAAGGCATATATTAGCAGGGGGCTGGGGGGGGGGCGTACTTGCTTTGAGCTTTCGTACCTGGTAAGTGTCTAGACAACTAATGACGCATCCCTTTCGAGACAGACAGCTAAGTACGGGTGCCACTTTGTGTGTATTTTTTTCGGCGACTGAAAGCCAATGTCTCGTGTTTCGGTGTGTCAAAATATTATAGTTTTGTTTGTGTTCGGAGTGGCCTAAACTCGATACACACTGAAAATGCTGGCACTCTTCTCCCCATAGCTTTGGCCGTCCACGCTGTCGTGTCTCTTCAGACAACGATTGGGAAACGGGGCCAGATCCCCGCCCAAGGTCATTCCAGGCGACAAATTGGGGACCGTGATAAGAAACGTTTTCGACAAACTCAGCCTTGAAAATACGATGTTGATGTATTTTTGGGCGTTTTTGTGAATGTTATTGACCGTTTGGGGTGCCCAAAGAGACGTGTGCATTCCCATCTACCCTAATATTGCTAGTAAACGCCCTCCAGGGCGTTGCGATTGTGCAAGCTTGGAAATCAACCGTGGGCGTTTACTATTTATACGTGGCCGGGGCGTTTTCTCGAAAAATATTTCTGGCCTGTTCACCCCCCGGGGCGATACAAAAAGGCAAGAAATAAACACACACCCCTCACACTCTCAGCAACAGCACAGCAGAAGGTGTTGGTCATGTCGCAACCCAGCAGTACCGACAAGGCGCCCATCACCGATAGAACCACCGAAGGCCACTCAAACTCTTAGGGAAGCATGCACCGTATAGGTGCAACGGCGCCCACGAGGAACGGCACGCCGGCCCCAGCTCGCGCGCCTGCTCCCGCGCCTTCCGCGCATGTGGTACAGCGCGGACCACTCACGCGCACTGCCCGTCCGAGCCTTGACGTCGAGCGTTCGCTTGTGCCAAAGCGGCGGCTCTGATATTCGACAGCGACAAAGCTTCATGTGATCGAGTACACCCGCCTCCGATACCCACACGGCGGCGTCGTGGGTAATCGCGCAGCGGCGGCCGGGCTGGGACAGGGACTGTGTCCGAACAGGGTATTACTGGTATAGTCGTTCGAGTGGCTAGGTGGTGTTTTGTTTAACAGGCAGAAGGTCTAAAATGTGTTGATCGTCTGTATCTATTTATCTATGTCCTCAGCTGATTATGTCTGCTTTGCTGTTGCGCAACACATGTACATGCATATATGTCGTCATTTTACGTATACTACCGTCCAGCCTGCTTCGGAAGCAGCTCCATTCCCAGTGTTCAAATGACTTGCCAGCTCCGCTCCGGGGCGTTTATTCTAGTTTGTTGGAAGGGGAGTCAATTACGATGTGCCCGGGACGTTTTTCGCATTTTCGTGTAAATGGGGTGCGTTTACTCCGGATTATGCTAGTTTTATCTGAAAACAGGGTCTCGGGGCGATTCCTCCGGGCGGGGCGTGTACTAGCATTAGCACGGTATTCGACTCGTAGTACATCAATCGATGCGGATGGTTATGTAGATTCATTGAAGGCATACTCTTGGGGCGAATGCAGACTGCTAGCACTACCAGGCTGGTTGTTTTTCTTGATGGGATATGTTCCTCTACTTGGTGGGGCCCTGTACGGCCGCGCAGTCGACGCCGGGAGACGCCGTGTCGGCGGGAGTAGTCCCTGCGTGGTCGAGCAGAGTTTCCTGGTAGAACTATCTGAGGGTGGTAAGGTTGCTGCGAAGAAGTACGAGAGCAGTCAACACTTCGCCTACCGTCGGGTTCTGTTGGCACGTCTGAATGTATCAGGATGGGGAAGGAGGTAGCAGTTGTTGTATCGGGCGTCGTTTTGTCATCCGCCGAGGAGGCGGTGGAGGCGGTTTCAAAAGCGGCGAGCGAAGGCACATCCATCATCCGCGGCACTTTCAATATTTCCATTACGGGGCCATGGCAGTTTAGGCGATGTAGAGGTTGCTTGGGAAACTAGGGCGTAACGTTAGTAACGTCGTTTCGGCGGACGTAGGACGCTGGTGTCAAAACAGTGTGCCTGTGGATATGCAGTAAGACACCAGCCGTCATGTAGCCGTCTGTTTCGGGTCAGCGCTAAACATGTACGTGTGATAAGTGTAAATTGTGTGAATTGTGTGAATTGTGTGAATTGTGTGACCATCACGCTTGCTACGGTAGATGTGCACCATTGGTTTTCTGAGGATCCTCACCTGAGGAGCTCCACACCTCTCCCAAAACGTGATTTGGGGAAAAATAAAGGTGTTACCAGATGAACAATCCCATGGCCTAGGTATACAACGCAAATTGTTGTAAACAAAATTGTGAAGTTCCGACGATTTTGGGTCAAATGAGCTTGTCATCCAGAAACTGTTTCAACCAAAAACTGCTACCTCTACGTATCGTAGCACGCGTCCCATAATGAGCCGCAGGATCCGAGCGAGCGAAGCCAGCGAGGATTATTCAATCCTCGTCATAAAATATCGCAATATACGCGGGTGATGCTTGAGCAGAACGTTGGAAAACACACGGCGAGATCGATAGCCTATTTTCAATGGCATTGGGTTTCTTCCGGCGTGATGTTCAAGGTGGGATATGTGCGATGTGCGATATCGTGTGTTTTTGGACGTGCGCGCCGAAGATATCACGGATATTTACACGACCGTGTTTATAATGGCTATTTTATAGCATGTTCACCCTGCTGCTTCCTTTGTTTGCAAGGCGTGCCGAATGAGAAGAGCTACTAAGTGGTCGTAGATGCTTACAAATCAACCCCTCGACTGCCAGTTTCGTGGTAAATGAACAAGGCAGTAGCGTTTCGAATGTGCCAATGTTTTGACACAGGCACCAGCGCTCGCAGGACTATTGCCCACAAACGACGGATTGGAGGTGCCTTATCACACCATTGAGAGGGATCGGAAAGCGTCGCACAGCTCGTAGAGGCCTGTCTGGTGTCCCGTGCTTGGCTTTGTCGGTCAAATTCACATCGTTATCAAGGTGGTTTCCTCCCAAAGGGAACAACAACAGCGTTTGTACATAATTGGTTAGTATATATTTGGGGTTTTGTTTTTTCACACGCCAATGCCGGCATGAGCTAGACGGACTTCGGGGCATGACTAGACGCAAGCTCGTAAGATGGAGGTAGTGGTGGTGGTAGTTATTGTGGTACCTGGTATTTGTCTCATGGTTCACGATTTTTACGTTGATATTTTCGCAGCAGCAGAAGCAGCTGTTTAGGGCCCGCCTATTGTTGGACCTACTGCCGGTGTAGCGACAGTTTTATCTTTCGGCACGATTGGAACCCGTTTTCAGTGTCTTGTTTACTACCGGGAGTTTTCGTTGTCACCCTCTTGACTTCATGGCCAGTATAATGCTGGTAATGACTATGGCATCACTGGCCACCGCTTCCGGTGTTCGATATGTTGTTGTGGTTGCTGTTCTCACATTAACTCTCATAATCAAGTACGTGATCACAGGACAGGCTCCAGTCACTGGAGTGAAAATAACACCCGAGGAAAAAAATGAAAAATACCAAAAGTGGTACGCGTATATGTCGTAGCTGAAGCAAGTTGTACATCCGCCAAATAATATGGTCCATGCAAGACAATTTGTCCATTCACTTTTCAGTGCACATCTTTTGAATAAAAACAAATTGTGACGTGAAACAACGATGGCCGTGCTCGTCGCCGCGAGCTACGTCGATAGCCGCGAAGTTTTTGTTTTTTTATAGGCATCATTTTCGACCGAACTTACCCCCAAAAATACCCCGAATTGGCCCAAATTTACCCCGAAATGCCCCAAAATGGCGCCAAAATGGCGCCAAAATGGGCGCATATGGCACCTGCACGCGAAGCATTCTCACAGATTAAGCCGTACAGCGCAATGGCAACCAACGTTCATTCGTGCACGCATGCATGTATGATACGTACGTACGTGTGTACGTGTGTGTGCTTTTCTTCTGTCTTTTAGGCACGAGGTGCCCCAGCACCCACACGATATGGCGGCAAAACAATATTTTGCGAATATCTGATGAAATAATGTTTTTCTCAGAAAAATAAAAAATAAGCACCTGGGGATCGATGAGAGGAAGCGTTTGCCGCCCTCTATTTTTAAATCACACGGCTAATTTTCCAATAAAAAAGATAACAAGTTGACCTTTTAGATCCATATTTTTAGTATTAGTAACACCTCAATCAATTTAGACTTAAAAAAATAAATAAAATAGACGCACCTGGCAAATTCCAAGAGCTGTCCAAACCCATTGAGATATCGGAGATCAGAAAAATACACGCCCCTATGAAAAGATAACAAGTTTTCCCGGTTTATTTGTGATGTAGAGTTTGGAAAGGAAAAAACCAAAAAACAATTTCCGTGGAGACCTGCGCCTGGAGACAGGGCGTTTTCCGGTGTCTTTAGATTTTGGAACAACCACCTCTACCCGGAGAAAAGTGTACCTTGGTGATGGGGAAATTTTGGACAAATTGTCTTGCATGGACCGTACATCAAAGTGAAATTGGAAGTCAGCGTACGTACGTATCAGGTCTACTGGTACATATGTTTCAAGACTCGCAACTGAAAGCACCTACACAGCCTGCCACCAATGGAACCATATCATGTAAAAATCCGTTGTGAAAAATAATAGAAAGGAAGACAAAAAGAAAAACGAGAGAAAAATATACATATCCAGGAAGATAATACGTACAGTAGTACCAGGAACGTGAGACGTTACGTCGACTCATCAGCAGGGGGGGGTGTAGCCACACAGCGCTTCGAAAGAACAAATCAATTGTCCGAAAAATATGCAAGTGGAACAGAAGGCAACCACGTATTACGCGTAATAAGTGAATACATACGTGAGCTTGCCAGCAGGGGGGTGTGGCGAAAAATATCAACCAGGCGACCAGCCGACCAGCGCGCGCTATCAATACGCATGCGCACGAATGGCCCGAGGTAATTAAAAAAGAAAGAAAGCAAACAATATAATAGAAAGCAAGGCAAGGAAAAGAACGGAAAAACACCACAGCAGCAGATCCTAGGAAATGACCTAGACAGGTATTAAGCACATAGAAGGCATCAAGTGCAAAAAGGGCACCGAGGGGAGAACACAGAAAAGCCAATAAGTCAGGACAACCTCACACTACCCAATAACGGCCACAGGAAGGAACACGTAGAGATGCCGCGCCTGGGGGGATGCACGATCTTGGACACGCCTCTGTACCTGGAGGGACGGGGTACATGGCTTCTGCCCCGACTGTTGCACTGCCAGTGTTAAGGAATATATGTATCCACCACCATAACCACTCGATAAAGATAGTTTCGGAAAGTAAGGGATTGCCGGGGCGGATGCCCACTCGCAGCCCAAGCGTAGAGCAACGGCACGTGCCAGCCCCTCCAATCAGTTGTCGCTTGGTGATACCGCTGTGGCGGCGAAAACAGCACAGGTTCGATCTAGGCAGGTAAGATGAGGAGGGCAAGTGGGCGTTGTTGTGTTCACGGCGCAATGCAACGCAACGCTACTTGCTAAGCAAGAAGCGCAACCTCGAGCTGGACGACGGCAAGGAGGACGGCGTCGACGGCTAGCAATTGTGATACAGGGGTTGATAAGCGTAAGTAGTAGGTCGCGGCCAGAGGTGGTGGAACGCCGTGCGTGGTAAGTCGGCACGAAGCTCGAACGTCGTTGTACTTTGAGCACAGGTCTTACGTTTCGAGCTCACCGGAGAGCACGGCGGAGAGCCCCTGAGCATTAATGTTTTCTTCACGTTTCCAGATTAAAAATCCTGGAAGCACACCCCGACCCTGTGAACCGCCGCTTAGCATTTTTACTTTGTTTTTCCGAAATTCACTATGGAAGTGACGAGAGACTCGGTAGAAATAAAAGAGGGTGGAGATCAGGGCGATCAATCGGGAAGTAGCAACGCGTCCGATCGTTTTGATGGAACCCTGTTAATAAAGCCGTACATTCAATGTGCTACTGGCGGAGAAGTATGCGTGAGCCAGCGGAACCACCGAATCGGCTGGTCTAGGAGATGGGAGAGAAACCAATAAGCGTAGTCCACGACACCTAGGTGAAACACTTCATGCACTGAGGGTGAAGATAAGCCTTCGGCATCTGGTGGACCCGACGGCAAACAGACCACTATTAAAAAAAAACTTCCTTGGTGCTGTGAGGTACCAGGTATGCCGGTAGGTCCGACGTTGTGGGTGATGGGGAGTATCGTCGGGGACTCGACTATTCGTGTCCTTGTCGAGAGTGACCAGGATTGAGGCGTGAAGGGCTTTAATGAGGTAGTGTCGAGAAGAATGTCATCTGGGTTGGCTGTGTATCACTGACTGTCACGGCGACGCAAAACGGATTACAAGCACAATTTGCATGTAACCGAGGCTGGGATTTATTGCACTTAAACGTTGGCCAGGCCGTTATACAGTTGTAGTTTAACACCGAGATAATCTCCACGTTGCCCCCTGTGTGTGGGCGGTTGTCGAGTTAGGTACTCCTACGGGAATATACTATTGCTGGGCTAAAGCGGAATGGCTTCTCGTGCTATAAGCTGCTGTCGTCGACCCTTGCCGAGTGTGGGTTTAAGCAATGCTTGGTAAATTCTTGCTCGTTAGGATAGTTGGTAAATAACGATGTCGTAGCAATCTTTGTGATCCATATGGATGGCTAGCTCACAACTACTAAAGTTATACCCAATTCGCTCGCGGTTTATACTTTCAACATATCACCCATGAAATATTTCGGGGACGTTACGTAGTATACGGGTGGCCAGCAAAATACGGTCTGTGAAAGTCTCCACACGATATGTGGTTTGGAGCGCATCAATCGGGTGCGCGCTAACCGACCGCCGCGCCCTCCAGACCTTTGACCGCCCTGCAGACGCTGACGTCGTGGGGGGCTCGAAGAGGTGGATGTTCTCGACAAAATATGTACCCCTAACAAGTGCATGCTTATGGAATAGCTCGTGGCCGGGGTGCCATGGATCACGTGTAGGGCCCGATGAGGGTGGGGGGTGCCATGAGGCAGGACAGATGTAATTGATCAGGTATCGATTATTAGAAGCACATATCCAGAAAAACCGAGAAGAAATGAGGGAGGGAGGGCATCGTCTCTCCCTCATCCCAGGACCCAAAAAGGCATCCAAGGGATTTATTCTCGTATACCCTTTCGGTGGACCACATAATCGGGGTAACACAAAACCCACCGAAATCTCAAATACAAAACCCACCGCAATATCAAAACACAAAACCCACCGCAATCCCCGTAGAACATTTGAAGTTACACAAATCCCGTGTATCAAACTCTACTACGAGTACGAGTAATCTCGACAGCCCCCCTACTCGTATATACAGTCATGAGGACGTGATCAATGAAAGCCCCCCTGCTGTGAAGACCCCAAGACCATCCAAAAATAGGACAACAGTCAAGTCCGATAAACAAACAATCTGGCATCCTTGCTAACATTTGAATTAAAAAATCAAAACAAAACCCAATTCCCAAAACCTAGAACGATCATATCTCAATTCTAAAACAAATGAATAACCGAAAACCAGAATCTCGAATTCTCAAACCCAGAACCAAATATCTAAACCTATACCTGCGCTGGTGTTCGCTCCCAACGTTTCCCCGGTACCCAACATAACGCCGTCGTAACTAGGACGTATGTCCGGGAATCAGACAATAATCTGCTTGCGAAATAGGAATAACACAACACATATTGTTTCACAGACAGCATTAGCACCCATTATAATACTATTGCTACGTGGTATGATTTTTAACAATCCAACAACAAGTAACCCCAACAGTACCAAAGCCCATATAGCAGAACACCAAAAAACCAAAAGAAATCAAACTATCAAAAGGATACACCCCCAATGTGTGTCATTCTCGACCAAAACTTCAAAAACGAAAACCAAAATACCAAACTACCAAAACAATGTACTCCCAATGTGTATACTTCTCAACCAAAATACAAAACCGAAAAAAAAAACACCGAAATATCAAAATACCAAACAACATACCCCCAATGTGTATTATTTCAACCAAAAAATCCAAAACCGAACAACCAAAAACCCTAAAAACCTTTTTGTCCTGTGAAACAAATGAGGGGCCAAATCACCCAGGCCAGCCTTGGTACTGAGCGCTGGGGGTAGTCGTGACTCTTATTCCGGTAAGAAGACTGCGGATACTGCAGCAGGTGTACGTATATAGTCCCTACGCGCGGACTACAAAGTCCCAAACACAACCAACATGTTATACTTCCAGCTACTACTACAGCAGTATACTCCAAATGTTCGATCGAGAACAATTCGATACTGAAATCAAGATGAAAATATTTATTTCCATCATCAAATGCTGCAGTATGCCGCTACGATACGTCTCGATCATCACGTGATTAATAGTTGAGTACTGTGGGCGATGATCGCTTTTCATCACGTACATGCTGCAACTCGTCTCCTCCTCCTTTGTGGAATGGACACGCACAGCAGTATTTAAACTCAATAACCAACATTACCAACGACAAACAAATCAACCAAAATATTCTACTCTCAGCCAATGAAAAAAAATCGATACTGCCACTCATCTGCTTTTTGCGAAGAACTTGCACAGCAAGCAGGGTATCTCAATAACCATAATAACCAAAGACAAACAAGTTTTCCACGCACCCGAACCAGCCCCCCCTGCTGCCCTCTGACGTGGACCTGTTGCCCCCACTTGTATACCTACGCCACTCGTTGCTTCTTCCTTCTGTCTAACGTCGTATCGGTCTCACGCCTGCCGTGTATCTCCAGTCGACTATCCTGCGTCATCCCGCCCTTTGTTTTATGCCTGCGTTCGTCCCCTCTCCGACCCTGCCGCCTTGGCTTACGTACGTACAGATTCAGTCCCGCTCCTCAAACCCCAGATTTAACTTCGTTCAATCTTACACGTTAGTGGGGACTATCAACCGTTTTGGTCCTAACTATAATTATTGCAGTCGGTCGACCCCAAGCTAATCTGGGAAATGATCGGAATGAAGATGTGTTGAAGAGTTTAGTGAGGACCATCAACCATTTGGTTGAAGTGACTATCAACCATTTGGTTGAAGCTGGCCCAAGTCGTAAACACTGCTGTGTAAGTACTACTGCTACTACTGAAGAAGTTCATCGGCATGATAACTTCATCATGTTTCGCTCTCATCCTCATCGGGAAACTTGAAGTTTGTATGAATATAATATGATACGCGCACATACATCACACACACGCAGCTTGCGAAGATGACTTTGACGAAGTTTTCGATCTTAGCTGCTGTGTTGTCTTCATATTTTTGTACATCACACACACGCAGCTTGCGAAGATGACTTTGACGAAGTTCTCGATCTTAGCTGCTGTGTTGTCTTCATATTTTTGTCAAAATTAATACCCTGGTAAATTCTCAGAGGAAAGGTTTAGAACCAACGATCGACGCTGAAGCTCATGCTGCACATTGATGGTCGATTGACAAACATCATAATATCCTTACGTATGTATGTAAACTATTACGTATTTCTCCTGTAGTACCCTGTAATAACATTCTTCATGCAATCAATGGTGGACCGAAGCAATGTTGTTTTCGCTGTTCACCAATTTGCTGTGTTTGGTTTACATTTTTTTTCGCTGTAGTACGGGTGTGCCTAGACTATCCCATGGGGTTGCTGGTCGTGCTGCGCACACAAGGTTTTTCAGCGCACCTGTACGTTTGGGTGACGGCGTGGAGAGCTCTTTTTTGGCCATTTTCTTCGTGTTATCGCATCATCACATTGGAGCCCGAGAAAAATGTATCCGAATCTAATAATTACCAGCCACCCCCCCCCCCGAAATAAGACTACGCCTATGCATGAAATGAGTACACCCCCCCTCGAAAGAACATACCCTTATGGAGCTACTGTTAATGTAGACTAGACTTGTGACGCGTGCAACGGTAGAAGTGAATGGTATCATTGTTTTTCTGAGGGTATCATAAGAGTGCTACTATACCCGATAAACGTTCAAATGAACTACAGCAGTAGGTATACATATGAAAATTATTGCAAAAAAAAAATGAAATTCCGACGATTTTGGGTTAAGCAGCCCCAAAAAAAACGTTGTTTCAGCAAAAGAAGTGCTGCCTCTATCGTAGCGCGCGTCTAGAGACGCATGACGCATGCTGTCGTCTGAGGGGTGAACCTACGTTTTATGAGGTTTTCTCACTTGAGGAGCTCTATGCCTCTCGCAATAACTGACTTTCAGAAGCATCGTATGGTCAAATTGATGAACAATCAATCCCATTGCCTACTGCTGCTGTAGGTATGTATGCATGACGAATAATATGGGTTCATGTTTTGTGGGTTTCCCTTGGTTTTCTTCTGTTGTGTTCCACTTTCTGGGATTGTTTTTTAGGAGTAATCGATGTTGAAGCTCATGCTGCACATTGTTGCGAAAAAAAGTCTGTAACATCAGCCGCCGACGCAGAGTCAACTAACTGAGGGTTTATTTTCGGATCGCCCGCACTAATTGTCGCATGGCAACGATAAATATATTGTGAAGAAAAAATGACATTCTAACGATAGCGTTATATGGGTTTCCGTCGGTTTCTTCTATAAACTCTTTCTGGGAATGTTTACAATGATTGTGAATGATCGACGTTGAAGCTCATGCTGCACATTTAGAGGAGGGCACACATAATAATATTGGGTACCAGGTATATTCTGCATTCTACGATAGAGATAACTCTTGTTGGCGAAAACACTTGTTTTTTGTGGATTACGGGACTCCTTAACCCAAAAATCGTCGGAATGTCTTTATTGTTTCGCAAAATATGAACGTTTTGTATACGTAGGACATGGATTTGTTCATCCGGTTGCACTTTCGGTTTACTCAAAAACCAGTTTTTGGGTGAGGTATGGAGCTCCTCAAGTGAGGAGCCTCAGAAAACAAATACAGTAGTAATGCACCTCTACCGTAACGTGCGTCATACGCCTCTCCTCAGAAGGGAGACCCGTCAGCCAGAGGTATATTTGCCAAAAACCGGTACAGTACCCCTACCATTTTCCTTTCATATCATATACCTCGCTCAGGTCCGTAGTATGATGTGATATATATATATATATATTTTGTTCATCCCATCTACCCACACATGCCGTGTGCAGTATATCTACTCGAATGTCACGTATTTCATATCATGCTGACCCCCATGAACAACGGAACAGGGTGGCATGGCCGGATTTTTACATCGATTTTTATAAAGGACGCCTGCCACGATAGAGGTGCGCCACTTTTGTTTCTGAGGCTCCTCACCTCAGGACCTCTATGCCTCACCCAAAAAAACTGATTTGGGGAAAAATAAAAATGCTACCCGACGAGAAATCCAATGGCCTAGGTATACCACGAAATATTGTTGTAAAAAAAAAATGCCGAAATTCCGACGGTTTTGGGTTAAGGAGCCCTGTCATTCAGAAACACCAAAAAAGACAACACGTGATACCTCTATCGTAGCGCCGAAAAAATGTGTCTCCACCAACCATAGGCCTTGAAAAACGTCAATAGCAGTCAGTCACCCACTTACGCTACTATTTTTACCGTTTCTTACACACATACAAAATATTCTTACACGCATACAAGTTTGTTTGCGTTAGCTTTCGGCTATTACCCCAACTGCAGCATAGTACACCAGGTTCGTACAACTTTATTCTTGCGTCACCCACTTACACTACTATTTTTACCGTTTCTTATACACATACAAGTTGGTTTCGTTGGGTTT
>JAYJMJ010138007.1:0-17643 GCA_036873875.1 Laminaria ephemera | reverse complement strand
TAAATAATGTCTAAACCACTGCTCAAATTCTGAAAATATTTTTTTAGAATCTAAAGTTCCAAAGTCATCATTAACTCTTTCAGAAATTTTATGAAATTGATCATTTGATTCAATAATTGGTTTTGCTTCTAAAATCTCAGGACATTCATACTTTATAGATAAATCTACTTGTAATTGTTTAACTTTCGCTCTTAACATAATATTGTCCCAAATAGCGTCCCAATTACCTGCCCACTGTTTAACATTACTCCCAATAGCCTTTAATAAATCGGATTCTCCATTCATTAATTCATCAGTAATTTCTAATCTATCTGTCATTGAATCATATTTCATCAAATCTCCAAATCCATTTTCAAGTGAAGGATCTTTTTCCCATTTTTTACGAATTTCAGTAATAGAAGTTACACGCCGCACTCTGTGCAAACCATCTGAAGACTTTACTGGATTGGCAACAATAATTAAATCAGTTGCTTTAAAAGAAGTATTAGGGACACCTAAATCATTCACAAGACGATCATACACACCAAAAGGACTATCTCCGTGAATAGTTCCAGCAACAACATTTGCTAAAGCACCAACACGCATAGCTTCATACAATGCAATTGCCTCAGTAGAACGTACTTCCCCAACAATTAAACAAGAATCACCTAAACGAAGTGTAGAGCGAATTCCCATATCTGCACTCATTCCATCCTTAGAAGTAGAAAGAGCAGATGTAACTGCTAAACTTTGAATATTAAATCCTAAATCTGAAAATTGTAATGTTGGAATTTCCAATGTATCTTCAATTGTGATAATTCTATACTTTCTCATAATCTCAATCATCATAGCAGTAAGAACGGAAGACTTTCCAGAACCACGAGTTCCAGCAATTAACATTGTACGAGCTCCATCGATAATGAAAGATAAAAGGCCAGCAGCTTCCGCAGTAATCATATCATTTTTAACAAACAATGCAAGAGTCCAAGGTTTATCACGATGACGCCTAAAAGAAAATCCAATCCCATATGGATTTAAAGGTTTTCCTACAGCGGACACTCTGGCACGCGCAGCAGGAGTTTCAATCTCAGTATCTAGAATTGGATTACTAGCATCAAAAGGTTTTCCAGAAATCATCCTTAATCTTGAGGCCCAACCATCAACTTCATCTTGTTCTGGAATAATATTTGTTTTACAATCTTCATAAATTCCATGAGTAATAAAAATTGGTGTTTTATTAGCTGGACTATTAATGGAAATATCTTGAACATGTTCATCTTCTAACAAAGTTTCAACTAAACCAAAACCAACTGTATACCTAATTAAAATATTTGATAAATCTGTAATTTCACTTTGTTTTAAAGGTACATTCTTAAATTCTGCAATTTCTTCAATTAAATCTTTTGCAATATTAAAAAAAACTTCACGTAATCTAGTTGGGTCAATAAAATCAGAACTTTCAGGTCGGTGTTCAGAAATTACTTCTTTAGCAAGATTTAATATATTATATTGATCTTCAGATAAAGTAAATTCTAATGGAGTTAAATGATATAAATTATAAGCTTCATTATCCATTGCAAAAATTGTAACTTTACAATCTTCTAAATGATAACTATCTAATTCTCGAGCTTCAATTGGAATTCTTTTTTGAAGTGTTGTATAAATAAAATTAGGTTTAATATTTGTTGCAAAAAATTCTTTATATACTTCTCTTGATCCAACTTGATGTCCAGATAAATTATCTTTTAATTTTTTAATAATTGAGATTTCTTCAATTTTTTCTAAGATATATTTTAATGCAGTTTCATATTTTGAATCAACTTCAGCACACTTATCTTGATTATAATTTGTATCAAATTTATAATCTCTAAATCTACGTTTTAATTTAACATAACATCCAACTGGATCACTAGTTAAATCTTTAATAATTGTATTTTGTAAAAATGAATATCGAGAAAAAAATAACTTAACACATTCATCATCTTTATTTAATAATTGACCTGCAGTAAATAATTCTTTTTGTTTAGAAAGTAAAGTAAATACAACTCCAATTTCTTTTAACCTTTCAATTTGTGCAAAATCATATTCATAATTTTTATTATGAATTAAAATAACTTTAGTAATTGAAGGAGTTTGGATAATTCTTTTAATTACATCTCGCATAACAATTCCATCATCTTCGATAGAAGGAAAAATTTCTTTCCCAACATAATTAATTTTTAAAATAGATTCGACACCGTGTTTTACAATTTCGAAATCTTTATCCTTTGAAAACATAGTAATTTATCACAATAAGAACTTATATACTATTGTGTTCTCCATAAGTAATTAATTATATATTTTTAACATATTACACAACTTATTTATGTTTATTTTCTATGATTTATTTTTATTTACTTTAAAATGGTTAAGCTCAGTTTCCTACAATTTCCTAGTCTTAACCGCTTTTTCCAACGACTTTGGCAAACATTTATAAATGGTTTCCGCCCTAAATACTTACTCAATAAGATAATTATTGGGCTTGACAACTTACAACAGCCTTGGTGTTTGGTAAAACTACATCAGGGTTTTTAATTACAAATTAATTATTTCTATTTCAAAAAATAAACTTATAATAATTTAATTATTTTAAATTTTAAAATAAAAATTAATCTTTATCATTTTCACTTTTTTATATTGTTTATTTTATTTTAATTAATTTTTTATATTTGAATATTTTTATTTTAAATTACTAATAATAAAATCATTTTAATTATATCTATCAACTCTATTTTCATACTTTTTAAAAAGTAATTAATATTTAATAATTAAAGAAAATCTTTATATACATATTTCAACTAATTTATATTATGAAAAACGTAGTAATAGGAATTGTTGGAAATGATGGTGATGTATCTGAAATGTTATTTAAAGGTTTTAAAAAATTTTACCCAGATAAAATAGAATTACTAATTAAAGAAAATGCAACTTCAAATGCAAAAAAAATAATTAAAAATTTAGAACAATTTGGAATTGAAATTAATACTTCTAAAGTTTCAAAAGAAGCGCACCTTGAGGAAATTTTTTTATCAATAAAACAAATTGCAGAAAATTACTCAAGTCATAAATTAGTAATTAATGTAGAAACAGATTATGAAACTTCATGTCTTGCACTATCATCTGCCTTTGTAAATGGTATCCAAGCAATTGGGATATTAAATGATAAAATAATAGCTTATCCAATTATGAAATTTTCTTATTATAATGCAATTAATGAAAAAAAATTAGAATTATTAAAAATTATAAATAAAAAACAAACAATAAACTCAATGGAACAATTATCCAAACTTGCAAAAATGTCACTTCCTCTAATTGCATATCATCTAAAAGGTAATAAAGATTCCCAAGGATTAATTGAAATGAATTTAGTTGAAACAGACAGAGTTGATGGTAAACTTCAAATTTCATTAACTGATTTAGGAAAATTAATTGTATCTGGTAGCTTAACTTGTAAAAGAAAGCCAAAATCAAAATAATTTAATATTAATTAAATTAAAATAATTTTATAGTTTTTTAAAAATTCAGTTTTTTTATCACATATATGTATTCTCAGTTAAGTTCTACAAAACCTTTATATAATAATTAAAATATATTAATTCTATCCAAAAGAAAACTTTGGCTAATAGGTTTTTCCTGTTTTGTGACATAGTCATATTGGTTCATCATTGTAACCTTTCCGAAAAACAGGTATATAGCAAAGTTTCAAAAATTTAATAGGCTATAACATATAGGTATAGAAATATATCATAATGTTAATCAAATGTTTATTTACAAATACATTTTTGAAATTAATTAAAATATTTCCTAAAAAAAAATATTTTATTAAAATACAATAGAAAATTATCATAATAATTATACTATTATATTAATTAATTTAATACAAACCAATTTTAAATTAATTTCACTATAATTTTATTACCATTATTTAATATTTTTCTAAATAACTTAATATTACTAATAATAATATTAATTAAACTTGACAACAAACTTAATTAAAAATGGCTGCAAAAAAAACAGAAACAAAAGAATTAACAGTATCAGACTTACCAGGTGTAGGTCCTTCAACTGCGGAGAAATTAGCAGCGGCAGGAATTGATACTTTATTAGCAGTTGCAGTAGCATCATTAGGAAAATTAGTTACAGAATCTGGAGTATCAGAATCAGTAGCTAGAAAAATGATTCAAGCAGCTAGAGATATGATGGACATGGGGTTTGAAACCGCCGATGTAATAATGGAAAAAAGAAAAAATATTTCTAAAATTAAAACAGGGTCAGAAGCATTCGATGAAGTAATGGGTGGTGGATTTGAAACTAACGCAATTACTGAATGTTATGGAGAATTTGGATCAGGAAAAACTCAAGTAGGACACCAACTAGCAGTAAATGTTCAAAAACCAATCGACCAAGGTGGGTATGAAAGTAAAGTAATTTACATTGATACAGAAAATACTTTCAGACCAGAAAGAATTTTACAAATGGCAAAAAAAGCAGGGATTGATGGAGACCAAGCTTTAAAAAATATTAAAATTGCTAGAGCTTACAACTCAGACCACCAAATGTTATTAGCAGAGAAAGCTGAAGAATTACTGAAGACTGGGGAATACAAATTATTAATTGTAGACTCACTTACAGCCCATTTCAGAGCAGAATTCATTGGTAGAGGAACATTATCTGAAAGACAACAAAAATTAAACAAACACATGAGTAAACTACAAACTTTAGCAGATTTATATAATTGTTGTGTGATGGTTACTAACCAAGTAATGTCAAAACCAAATGTTATGTTTGGAGATCCAACACAAGCAATCGGTGGACACGTAGTTGGACACAGTTCAACATTTAGAATCTATCTAAGAAAAGGTAAAAAGGGAAGTAGAGTAGCTAAATTAGTAGACTCTCCAAACTTACCTGAAAATGAATGTATGATGTTTGTAACTGAAGGTGGACTTTCAGACAAAGATGAGTAAATAACACTCACAAAAACTAAAATAAAACCAAAACAATTAACATAAAAACCAATATCTAGTATAAATATTTCACATAATATTTATCACTATAAAAACATTAAAACCTTTTAATAAAAACCAATCTTAAATTAAATATATAAAAATGACAATTAAAAAAAATCAAGATAAATTAGCACAAGCTATTGAAACTTTTATAGATGATGAACATACAATTAACCAGCTAAAAGATACATTAGGGGAATTAAGTTTTGAAGTTGAATTCAAAAAAATCGACCTATTTAATAATATATTAAATGAACTTAACCATTCATTAAATGAATTATCAAGAAAAGAATTAAAACAAAGAGTATTATTGGTTAAAAGTTTTGACTACCAAATTTAAATTTTAATTAATAACTACAATATTAACTATGGATGTTTAGAATTTAACTCAACTTGTAAATTCTAAAATGATTCTTATTTTTCAAATACTTTTTCTAAATCAACAATAATTTTATTTATCAGTTAATTGAGATATTTTTGTCATAAATAAAATTAAACTTCCATATCCAATAAATAATCCAATAAATACTAAATAACTAATTTCTACATTTAAAAATTCTAAAGTTCCAAAATATATTGTTAAAAATAATAAACTTAAAGTGTAATAAATTTCCATGACAAATAATGACGCAATTGAGATTTCTAAAATATTTTCATTTGATTTAATATATTTATAATAATATTTTTCATAAGGTAATAATAAAACAGGTTCTAAAATTCTATTTAAAGAATCAAAAAATACAATTAAAATTTGGCTAGGAAAAAGACTCCTCATAAAAAAAATTGATGCCGATATTTTTGTCATTTTATCTAACAACTTTTTAGGTGAATTTTTATCAATCCTCTTACCAACAAAATAACTAACAATAATTGAAATCACTGCAGATAGAGAAACTAAAAATCCTAAATTTAAAGTACTTTGAACTACAACAAATAAAAATAATGGCCAAATAATCCATAATAAAGAATCAACACTCCATCTCGCACCTTCAGCAATATGAAAATTTTTTGGAATTACATTAAAAACATATTTCACAATATCTTTTGGTGATTTAGTAGTATGAAAATATTGGTCTTTAGTTAATAACAATGGAATCATAGCTAAAATCATAAATCCTATGGCCACATTAAAAAACATTTCAAACCCAAAAAAATAAGTAATAAATCCTCCAATTAAAGGTGAAATTAATGTTGCCAAAATTAAAACAATTCTAATTGAAGCTAAACCTGATCCATCATGTCCTTTTTGATTTAAAATATTTTTAGCAATAAAAATTTGTTCAGAACTTAACATTGTAGATTTTGGAATTACTCTACATGCTAATAAAAATAAAATTAGCCAAATATCTGAATAAAAATTTTCACTCAAAAATCTCATACCATAAGTAAAAATAATCATTCCTGGTAAATGAATTAATATTGAATGTTTAATTCCAATTTTTTCAATAATTTTTCCTGAAAATGGAATTGCTAATAAAAATATAAATTCATTAATCAAAAAAAATAACATAACTTCAAACAAAGAATAATTTAATTCAGAATATAAAAAAATTGGAATAAATAAAGAAACTAATGCAAAAGAAATATTTCTCATAACTTTATATACATAATACTCAACTATCTCAGGATTCCATTTATGTTTTAAAAATAGTGAATGTGTGTTCTTATGAAAGTCTCTGTGGTGTAACATAAACTTAAGGTACTTTTTTTATTTTATAAAAGTTAGTTGTATATTAAAATAAAATAAGTTTAAAAATATGAAAATTAATAATTTTCAAAATAATTAATTAATAATCTAACTCCTCTACCAGTAGCATTAATTGGAATATAGTTATCTTCTTTATCTGAAAATGCAGCTCCAGCAATATCCATATGAACCCAACTAACTCCTTTATCAATAAATTTTTCTAAAAATGCTGCTGCAGAAATACAACCTCCCATCTTACCACCTAAATTTGAAAAATCTGCAACATTTGATTTTAATAATTTTCTATGTTCATCATAAATTGGTAATCTCCAACCTCTCTCATTAACTTGTTCTCCACAAGAATAAATTTCATTTTCAAATTTTTCATCATTACCTAAAATTGCAATTAAACTAGGGCCCAATGCTACAAGACAAGCACCAGTTAAAGTTGCCAAATCAATAATTTTAGTTGGCTTAAAATGTTTTTGAACATAACTTAAACCATCTGCTAAAACTAATCTTCCCTCAGCATCAGTATTTTTAATTTCAACACTTTGACCAGAATAAGAAACAAATACATCTCCAGGAATATATGCACTTCCAGAAATAGCATTCTCAGCACAACTCATAACTAATATTAAATTTTTCCTAAGACCTAATTCAACAGCTGACTTAAATGCTCCAAACGCAGTCGCAGCCCCACCCATATCTAATCGCATTTCTTCAATTGCACCACTCGGTTTTAAATTTAAACCACCAGTATCAAAAGTAATTCCTTTACCAACTAAGGCAATTTTATCTTTTGATTTTTTATCTCCATTATATTCAACAATAATTAACCTTGGAGGATTAATTGAACCTTTTCCAACAGCATTTAATAATCCTAATTTTTCAGAAATAATTTTTTTTTCATCTAAAATTTTAATTTTTAATTTATTTGTCTTAGCTAATTTTTTAGCAACACTCTCTAATTTTTTAGGAGTCATATCGCAAGCATTTTCATTAACCATATCTCTAACAATTTTAGTATTAGAATTTATCAATAAAGTTTTCTTAACTAAATCTGAATATTTTTCACCAATCATTAAATTAAAATTAATTTTCTTTTCATCTTTTTTAGAAAGATACTTATCAAATTTATAACTTGATAAATCTAGTCCTTCAACAATAGATTTAACAACCCAATCTTCATCTTTTGGAATAATTACACTAATATTTTTTTCATTTTTTTCTTTTAAAAATTTATATGCTTTTGAATATGCAATTCTCAAATCTTCTGCAGTATAATTTTCATTTAAATTAAAACTTAAAACTCTATATTCTCTCCCATTAGAATCAGTTTTTTTAAAAAATAAAAAATCAGATTCATCACTTTCATAATTAAAACCTTTAATTCCATTATGTAAATCAATGTGACATTGCCTTTTCAAAGTGATCCCTAAAAAATTAATATCATTTTTATTTTTTGTAGTTGGGATAATACAGCAATCTTCAGATTTATTATTTATTTTTATTTCCATATAATCTACATATTTTTAGTTTTTATAAACATTATTAATTTAAATAATTTAAAATAATTAATATCTTATTCAAAATAAAAATCATCATCTGAACCATCTTCACTAAACTCATTTGAATCTCCAATATGGTATTTCATTTCATAAAATCTAAATGCGACAAGTCCACCAAATCCTACACTTAACACAATTAAAATCCAAACCCACCAAGCAAGACCTTCCTCAACTTTAACACTCAAATCAACTTTTATTGGAATTCTTTTTTTATATCCTGTTGTTGAAGAAATAATTAAATCTCCAGTTGAAGCATTTCCTAATGCCTCAAGTAAAACTGGATTCATAATTTTAAAAAATAAATCTCTATCATCATCAATTGCTAATAACTTTGAACTTTCAGCTGGGATAATTAATCCTTTGTAATTTCCTGTAATCTCAAAAGTTAAAGTTTGCCTAGCAGAACTTGTATCATTAATATGTACAGCAAAATCATCCAGACTATTAATAGTTATAAAATTTTCAGTTAAAAAAGTTGTCTCAGCTACATCAACAGTAATATTTCCAAAAGTTGTAAACTCAATACTATCATAAGTACAAATTAACTCCAAATTAAAATTTCCTTGTTTTAATAAAAAATTATTTAATTGAATTTCATTATCATCTGAACTTAATTTAATTGTTTCTTCTCCACTATCAAATGGATTATTATACTTACAACTTATATCAAAATTTGGAACATTTTTCATAAACCTTAAATTCACATTAGGAACTTCCTCTGTTATTGAATAATTTCCAGATATAATTGAAATTGGAGTTGGTCCAACTAAATTTACTGGAATATCAATTAAAGTTAATTTCACATTTTTCCCATCAACACCCGTAATTGTTAATTTTCCAGATAATTGGGAATAAAAATCTGAATCAACTTTAATATCTATAAATATTTTTTCTTTTCCATTTAAATCTCCTAAACTTTCAGTATAAGAAACATAATCAATTAACTCTGAACTTAATTGAATCTTAACATCTTTTAAATTATGGATTGTTGGATTTTCAATCTCAATTCTAGTTGTTTGTTCAATTTCATTAATTTCATTAATTTTTAAATATGGTTTAATTTGTTTTTTAATAGCCATATATGCCAAAGTATTCTTCTCAATATCTCCCCAACCAGTATCCGGTTCATTAAAATAAATCCATTTCTCACCATCATCCACATACTCACTTCCTGAACTTACTTTTTGTAATCCTAAAACACTCCAAGCAGTTTTTTTAATATCGTTATAAATTGAACTACTTCCCCAACTTCCATCATTATTTTGAGCAAATTTTAAAGTATCAGTTAATTCCGTATTCCCTTTATAGTACAAATATTTCCCAGTATCTTCATATTCATTTGAAGTATCTAAACTTTCAGTATCATCATCTTCAGAAATCACTAAAGAATCAATATAAGTTGATAATAATCCTGAATCCTCAATTCCTCCTCCATATCCAATTAAAGTATCAATTGTTGCCGCAAAATCACATTTATTAGAATTTCCAATACAACTAAAATCATCAACATTTGTTGTAAATCCTGTGGAATCATCATATTCAATAGTTTCTTTTAAACTTCCAGAATATGTATATTCTTTTAAAGAAATCTCTTCAACAGTTTGATTACACCTAAAAATTAAACTATCACTAGCATATTTTGTAATGGTCTCAGTATCTTTATCAAATTCATAATTGACTTCATCCTCATCATCAATTTTTAATGAACAAATAATTTCCTCCCCTGTAACAAAAGAATTATCCAATTCAATAGTAAATTTTGTCGGATTATTTTCATTTGATATTTTAAATTTATTTAAATAATTTTTCCCATCTTCAATTAATCTTGAAGAAGTTGAATAACCTGCAATAACTAAATTTCTCAAAATTCTTGAAGTATCAATAATACTACAACCATCTTTAGGCCAACATTTATTATTATTATTTCTATCAACTTTTAATTTATCATAGGCATAAATACTTTGCTCACCTTTAACAGATTCAACATCATTTAGCACAATTAAAAAATGACTCAAATCAATTGGATTTAAAACTTCAGGATCAAGTCCCAAAATATGATTTATTAATTTTGATTGTTTTTGTTTTTGAAATTTTCTCTTAATAATTTTTTCTTTATTATCGACAGAATAAAAAATTTCTAGATCAAATTCCTCTGAAGAAATTTCACTCATTTCATAATTTGAATAAAAACAATTTTTCTTTTTTTTATTTTCATACGGAATTAATTCAATATCTTTCCCAGAATCTGGAATTAAAACAAACATCATTTTCTCTGTAGGTTTATCTGAACAAAATTCAAAACTTAAAAGTTCATTTTCTAAATAATTAATTTTTTCATAAACATTATTTTGTTCTCCAAAATAACTCGGGGATACTATCTTAAGGGCATCTACAGAAAATCCTAAATTTAAAGACATAATAAAAACTATAATAATTGTCCAAAATCTCGGTTTTCCGAAAATATTCATAAGAAATTACACGAAAATAGGGTTTAATATTATTTATAGTCACTATCTAATTAGGTTTCAATTTAATTATTTTTTAAACAAAAATTGGTTTCCATAAATTAATTTTTTTAATAGGTTTTTTATACTTAAAATTAATGATTTTTAGATTATTTTTCACAAACATTTATCTATGTTTTTTAAACAATAATTTAATAAATTTATTAGAAAAACAGACTCATTTTTTCAATTTTTATTGATATAAATTATTTATTTTTTAACACAAATTCTCAATTTTTTTATTAAAATTAAAAATTAACAAAAAGTATATAAAAAAACAATTCCTATTTATTTTATATGAAAAAAAAACTACATACAAAAGTAGCTTCAACAACTGAAAAATTTGTTGAATTTTATAAAAAAAATTATAAAAAATTACTAATTTTACCAGCTTTAATGTTTTTAATTTCAATTGGATTTATTGTAAATACTACTGTTAAAGAAGGAGTTCCAATCTATAGAGATGTATCATTAAAAGGAGGGTTATCAGCAATTATTAATGTAGATACGCCAATTAGTTCTGAAGAATTAAAAATTCATTTAGAAGATATAAACTCAGAAAATTCATTTTCTGTTTCTGAATTATTTGAAGATGGTCAAAAAATAGGTTTTATTATTGATACAGATTTAAAAGAAGAAACTCTAAAAACAAATATTGAAACAAAATTTGATACATCTTTTGAATTTGGAGATAATTACAATTCTAATTTCATCTCACCAACACTTTCATCAGCTTTTTTTAAACAAGCAATGTATATTTTGTTAATTTCATTTGTATTAATGTCAATTGTAATTTTTTTATATTTTAGACAATTAGTTCCATCTGGTGCTGTTGTTCTCTCTGCCGTTTTTGATATTATTGTAACGGTGGGAATTTTAGATGCATTACAATTTAAAGTATCAATCGCTGGGATTGGGGCTTTAATTATGATTATTGGATATTCAATTGACACTGATGTTTTATTAACAAATAGAACCTATAAAGAAAAAGGAAATAATTATTTTGAAAAAACTGGATATGCTTTTAAGACTGGAACACTGATGTCTTTTACAACTTTAGTAACTGGAGTTGCAGCAATGATATTAACAAACTCATCAGTGATTTTTGAAATTGCATTAATTTTAGTTGTTGGTTTATTGGTTGATTTTATTTCAACATGGTTTCAAAATGCAGGATTTTTATTATGGTGGTTAACTGGAAAAGATTCCAAAAATAATAAATAAATAATATTCACTTATTTTTTTCTAATTTTAACACTAAAATATTTTAATTTATATTTATTTTCATTTTATATATTTAATTTTTTTAAAATTTTTATTTTTACTATATATTTATATTTGTAGTTTTGTCACTATCTTAAAAACTACAAATATAAATATGTTTATTTTCATAAATAAATATGAAAAAAATTGTATTTGAAAAGTTGGTGATATTAAACACAATATTTAATTTGTTTTTAATCTCAAGTGTATTAGTTGGAGGGTTTGTTTGGGCAGACAGTAATGGAGTTTGGCACAGAGCTGAAGATGTATTAGCTGGAACTTTTGGAGGAGATGAAGGTAGAGGTAATTACACATTTCCAGACGAACTTAATATCAATGGAAATTTAAAAATTGATGGTAAAATTAACTGTGTAAATTGTATTTCTCAAACAAATATTAAACAAGGTGAAGTAACTTCTGAGGGTATTAAAGATTTAGGTATTAATTCAAATGATCTTGCTGAAGGTTCTGTAACTTCTGAAAAATTAGATTTACAAAATGGTATTGAAGTAAAATCTGGGAATGTTGATATTAATGGGAAAACAACATCAGATGAATTTTGTTTAGGAACTGAATGTCATTCAAGTTGGGAAGGTTTATGTAGTACCTGGATTACTCAAAACGCAATAAATTAATAAAATGAAATTTAATAATTTAAAGTTAATTCCATTATTTTTTGTATTATTTACTCTAATTAATATTGGATACTCTGCAGTATTCATTTCTGGAATTGATTACACAGAATCTTTAGATATAAATTCTAACACATTTAATTTTAATGTAACTTTAGCAAACTCTGAATCAAAAGTATTTAGTAATCTTATTTTAAAATATTCATTTGTAAATTTAGAAAATTTAGGTTTAGTACATGAAGGTTCAGAAAAATATTCATTTAATAATAATGAAGTAAAAATGATTTCAAAACAAATTGAATTAGAAAATATTCCTTCTGGAGAATATTCCTTTAATTTAATTTTAACTGAAGCAACTGGTGCACCTATTGCAGGGATGAAATATGATATTGATTTAATTAATAATAATGATATATTAAATTTACCACAATTAAGTTTTGTAAAAACACCACATATGTTAGCTTTAAATGAATTAGGTGAAATTGTTCAACAATCTTATGGTAGTCTAGGAAATAATATTCCAAAATCTGCGGATAAATTTGTGGAATTCACTTTAGAAAATCCTCGAGATTTAGAATTAAATACTAAAATTGAGTTATTTCATTCATATTCTATTGAAGATAAATTAATTGATTTTACTCAAGAATTAATTATTTCTAAATCTCAAGATACATATAAATTAGACTTAGATTATACAATCCCTGGAACATATATTGTAAAAACTACTTTTTATTCACAACAAAATAAATTATTTTCAAAAGAATTAAGAATGGTAATTGCTGGTGAAAGTGCAAGTATTGTATCAGTTGTAAATTCAAAAGATACATATGATCAAAATGAAAATTTAGAAATTTCTGGAACTTTAGTTGGTCCAGCTGATGGGGCATCTACTTTAAATAATTTAGATTTAAAATTACAAGTTTCACAAAATAATAAAATAATTTTACAAGATTCTCAAAAAATAAATAATCTGGCATTTGAACCAATTGATTTTGATTTCACAAAATTAACAAATTCAGATTTAACAAAATATAAAGTTAAAATTACTTTAACAAATTCAGATAATAATATTTTAGATGAAATTGAATTAGATTATGAAAAATTAGAATCTGAATTTTTATATAAAGAAGGAACAATTTATAAATCTGATTTTCAAGGATGTTTTAATAATGATGTTTGTGAAGATTTTGAAAAAACTTTAGGGAACTGTTATGATTGTAATGCAGCTAAACAAGATTCAATTAAACAAGAAAAACAAAGATATGAAAATTCAATTAAAAATGATAATAATAACAATAATGTAAATTCAACTGATTTTGATAATTCTCAACACAGAAGTTTCATATTTATTTTATCAACTATACTTGTAACTTTATTACTTGTATTAGCAATTAGTTTTTTTGTATTAAGAGGTATTAGAAAAAAATGATTAAATCAAATAAAAATAATATACTAAAAAGTTTATTTACAATTATTACATTTTTATTTGTAATTAGTTTTGTAAATGCTGATAACTGGGTTTGTTATGATAGTACAGGAACAGTCACAGCAGAACAACTAAAAGCAAAAATGAGTTATCAAAAAAATAGTCCATTACAAATAATTAAAACTAGTGGTTCTTCATCTGTAAGTTATACACAAAGTTCTTTTTTCACAACTTGTAGTGATTTATCAACTGTAACATATTGTCCAGAAAATCAATATTTTTTAAAAACAAGTATTAATGATGCTCAACAATGTGATTCATTTGATGGGGCGCACCATCAATATGTAACAAATTACCAACCAGGCTGTAAATCAAATGATTGGAATTGTAGAGCTCCACCTTTAATTGATGGAGTAGATTGTGGATTGGGTGGAGGTCCAAGTTGTAATAAATTTTCAGCAATCTCAGGTAGTGGAGCACCATCATACTCATTTGTTTGTGGAAAAAATAATGATCAATGGAAAACTATGACACCATCATCAGAGTGGGAATGTCCTGAATGTCAAGAATTAGCCGAAAGGCAAGGTGGAGTTGAACCTGAAATGGGAGACATTAAATCTTTTAGAGATTTATCATTTGGAGATCAATTTAAATTTTCAGGAACAAATATTGATTTATCTTTTATGGTATATATTTTAGCATGTATTAATAGAGTACCAATGGTAAATTTACAAGTTGATTTAATTGATAAATTAACTGGACAACCTGTAAACACTGAATTTGGAATTTATGCTAAACACGAAACTTTAGATTATAATGAAGATAACTTGGGAATGTTAAAAGATTTTTTAATTCCAGATCAAGATGAGTTTAAGAAAACTTATACTATAGAAGGAACATTAAGTGCATATCGTGCATGGGCTTGGCGTTCAAGACTTGCAAGTGCAATGGAAAAAATCACAGATAAATTAAGTTTATCAGTCCCAGGTTATCCTTCAAATAAAGATGATTTAAAACAAGGTAATTTATATTATTCGCCAGATTTTTTAACAGCAAAATCTTCTCTAGGTGGAGCAGTAATTTCAGATTCAACAAAAACGTTTTTATCACAAAAAGGTTCAATTAATGTTTTAAAAAATATTGGATATATTAGTGGAAACTCAATGTGTACAATTCAAGATTTAGAAAATTATGTAAATTTAAATGGATTAACAACTACACTATTAGATGAAATTGATGAAGTAATTCCATTAGTGCCTGACGCAACTTATACAACAGCAAAAGTTTCTTCTGGAACAGATGAAGATTTATCATATACTCAAAATAATGTTAGAATTTCAAAATCTGACTTTATTAAATATTATAAAAATGTTAACAAATGGCATGATAAATTTAAAAAACGTTCAAAGTCTAAACAATTAAAAGAATTATATGATATGGGAGTTATAACTGAGGAACAATTAAAAAATTCTGGAAGAAATATTGTATCTGGGTGGTATGATTATTCTCCGGACATAGGTTGTAATAATTTTGACTATACAATTCGTGATATTACAATAGTTGATTATGATAAAGAAACTAAAACTGAATTTGCTGGATGGGATACTTATACTGTTCAAGAACAATATGAAGTTGAAGAACTTGTAAATGTTTCACAAAATATAATTGTACAATATAATACAACTTATTTTAATTCAACAACAAACACAACTCAAATCATGTACTATAATGTAACTGAGACAATTATTGTTCAACAATTACAAAATGTTACATATACTCACGATGTTGAATACCAAAACGCTTTAACTGAAAAAGTAATGTATCTTGATTTAGATATTGAAGCAGTTTGGGAAAATAATATTGTTGCTAATTTAGAATTAGAATATGAAAAAGATATTGATGCTTCATACTCATGGGATTTTGCATCACTAGAAGATTTAGATTCTGAGATTTTAGCAACTTGTATGTATAATTGGGATGCTTGTATGTTAAAAGAAGTTAAAGATGGAAAAAATACTTACAAAGAAGTTGTTGATTGTGGTATGGGACCTCCAAGTGATTTAGCAGAACCCACAATGAAAGATGGGGCTAGAGGAAAGAAAACAATTTCTCAAGATGTAACTGTTTATCGTAGTTGTGAAGATGGTTCCGATTGGGTTTCAAAATATAAAGGTTATTCATGTGTTGATGGTAGTTATTATAGATGTCATTTCGCAGCAGATGCTGGAGATGATATTTTAGGAGTTACTGGTGCAGGAATTGGAGATACTTTAATTAAAAAAGATGGAACTGGATATTTGTGTAGTTCAACTGGTTGGCTTGATGCTGCTTGTGGAATTGGTGGTTCTGTAACAATTCCTGTAGATGAAGATAAAAAATCAGCTGAAGATATAATTGATCTAATTAATGACTATCAATCAGATTTAAATAAATTTGATTTATTTGATGATAATGATTTAAATAAAGTATTAGATATATTATATAGTATTAACAATCTAAATAGTAAATTATCTACTACAACATACCACCAAGCAAACTATGCAAGTAATGTATTAACTCCTGTATTAGATTATGCTTCAAGTGGATTTTGGACAAGATGGTTTGATGCAGATGTTGTATTAAATAAATTAACAGATGATTTAGCAAATGTAGAATCAGATTTAACTAATAAAGTAAATTAATTTAATTTACTATTTTATTCTTCTAAAAATAAAGTGAAATGATTTTTAAAAACAAAATTCTAAAATAACAAAATTAATAATTAATTATATTATATACTTTAAAAATAATTTTAAATTTTCAAATAAGAAAATTTAATTTAAATATATTTTTCAGAATAAAGGGAATCTGAATCAGCTCCACCAAGTAAAGCCTTATCTGAAACTCCAGCAACCATCTCAGGTCTACCACAAATATAAATCTCAGAATTTAATAAATCCATACAATCTAAATTATCTTGAACATAACCAAATCTTCCTTCACAATCATCAGCAGGTCTAGAAATTACTTTAACATATTTTAATTGTGGGTAAGTTTCTTTTAATTCTTCTAATTCTTTATTAAATAAAATTTCAGTAGAAAATCTATTTCCAAATAATAAAACAATTTCTCTCTCATCTTTTGGATTAGAAAGTAACTCAAATAAAATTGAACGTAGTGGAGCAATTCCAGTCCCAGTCCCAATTAAAGCTACCTTTTCTTTTTTCAAATCATTATCTTGTTGTAATTTAAACAATCCTAGTGGACCCATAATTGAACAAGAATCTCCAACTTTTTTTTCAAATAATTTTGGAGTACTTCTCCCTTCTTCAACCAAATTAATAGTTAATTCAATAATATCTTTATTTTCTTTTGATGATGCTATAGAATAAGGTTTTCTATGTGTAACACCCTCATGTTCAAAAATTAAATTTACAAATTGTCCAGATTCAAATTCAAATTCTTCATCTAACTCGATTGTAAACAATCTAGTTTTTTCAGTTTGGTTTTCAATTTTAGTGAATTTTCCACTTATAGTTTTTAATGCCATAAAA
>JAYJMJ010137903.1:0-17648 GCA_036873875.1 Laminaria ephemera | reverse complement strand
CATGGCTTGCATTGAAATTGTCCGGTGGTGGTGGCTGTGCCTGGGGAGGCCCTCCTTGGCACTGCCACGGGACCGTCATTGCCGTGCTGTGGCACTCCCATGTGTACCCTTAACCATAACACCGTAACCCTTCACAAGGGACTGCTGTGGAGACCCTTGAAGTTCATGGCAGTGCCATGGACTGTCATGACAGCCCCATAGCACTTGATGGAGGCCCATGATAGCTCATGGGAGTGCCATGACCACCCTCCAAACGCCAATAGCGATGCCATGGGAGTGCCACCAAGACCCACAACAGTGTCTTGAAATCCCATCAAAGCCCATCGCTATCCATTGCAGTGCCATGGCCGTGCCACCGCAGGTTGTTGCTGTCTGGCGGTGTCATGGTACTGGCACGGTAGCCAATGCCATGGCAATGCATGAGAGTTGCGATGGTAGTACAGTCACGGCAACCCATGGTAGCGTAACTATGTGGCGTGCCTTGGCGATGGCATAGCGCGGGTCGTGGCATGTGCAATGCCATCGTTATGGCATTGTCAAAGCACTGCCAGGGGCCTTCATGTTGGTGTCATTGCATTGCACGCCCACCACTCGATCGCCCAAGGTTGGGGTATAGGAGGCACGGCTCGTGAGTTGGTACACCAGCAACAACGCGATGGCATACCCTCGCAGTCGATGGGTAGGTTGACATCCTTTGTTTGCGACATGTGCTACGATAGAGGTAGCACTTTTCGGCTTTTTTGTTTCTGAATAACGGGGCTCCTTATCCCGAAGTCGTCGGAATTTCATTCTTGTTTTGCAATATGATTTTTTCGTATACCTAGGCCATTGGGTTGTTCATCGGGTTGCGCTTTAATTCTGATCAAAATCAGTTTTTGGGTGAGGTTTAGAGCTCCTCAAATGAGGAGCCCGAGAAACAAAATGATGCACCTTTATCGTAGAAAGTGTCTCATTCATTGTCGTCTTGCATCAATCAGCATTCTTCGCTCTACTATTAATAGCTCTTTAGACGCGTGCTACGATTTACCTGGTAGGAGCACTTTTTGGGAAAAATTTTGTTTCTGAATGACGGGGGCTCCTCGACCCCAAATCGTCGGTTCTTTTGTTTTGCATTCTGAATATTTTTTATACCTAGGCCATATATATATATGGGTTTGGTCATCGGGTTGCACTTTTCAGCCTACTACCCCAAAAAAAAAAAAATGGTGAAGGCACAGAGCTCCTCAAGTGGGGAGAGCCTCAGAAAAAAAATGATGCACCTTTCTTTACCGTCGCATGTGTCGCCATGCCTAGGCCATGGGGTTGTTCACTTCACTTTTCCCTCAAGTCAGGTTTTGGGTGAGGTGCGGAGCAGCTCCTCAAGTGAGGAGCTTCTGAAAATTGTGGGTGTATCCTTTCCATGGCCTGCTATCTCTCTCTCTCTCTTGGGTGTTTCTTGGGGCCTGTGCAGCAAGCAGCCGCTAAGTAAGACGACGGTGTTATAGCTGCCGCTTTGATTTGTTTTTTTTGTTTTCTTTCGTGGTCTCGTTTTCGTTCGGTACAATGTTGTTATACACACGTTTTTTCTGACCACAGCGTGTGTGTGTGTGATGTTTACCGTTTTGAGGCCCATGTATTGTGCAGCACATCTGACATGAAACAGGGGAATAATGAAACCAGGCTGATGTTTTACAGGAATACAAGAAATCCGGGAGCGGTTATACTGGAGTTAGTGTAGAATGCACTCTCTCCCAGATAATAACCCCAGCGTGGGCCAGCGTTTCTATTTCTTATTATTACGGGGGTACATAGTAACATAGTAATTAGGACCAAATATAGTTGGTAAAAATAGGGGAATATATAGGTTTTTGTGTGTATCGTAGGTCCTGATTACTATGGTCCTCCGTAAATAGTAAGAAACAGAAAACTGACTTGGGCTGGGTTTCTTGTTTAGGAGAGGGCACGTTCTACACTTACTTCAGTAGGGGACCCATGCAACGATACAGGTGCACCATTTTTTTGCTGAGGCTCCTCACTCGACGAGCTCTATCTATCCTCTATTTCCCCAAAAACTGATTTGGGGGGGGGAAAAGTAAAAGTACTATACCCGATGAACGATCAAATGACCTACAAAGGGACACAAGCGAAATTTTTTGCAAAACAAAACAAATAAAAGAAAACGATTTTTTTCCGACGATTTTGGGTTAAGGAGCCCCGTCGACCAAAAAGGATGCATGTCATGGTAGGACTGCATCTGGATTTTTCTGAGGCATCTCACTCGAGGAGCTGTAAACCTCTACAGTTGCGGGGCCTATATAAGGCGGTTAGAATAAAAGCCCGCCACTCGATATACGAAGGACTGTTGAAATCGGATGGCACGACTACTGTAACCCGGATCTGAGTTACGACTATTAATAGGAGGGAAAAGGAGAAAGAAAAAGTGCAAGATAATAGATGGGATGAGCAAAAAAAAAAAAAAAAAAAAACTCTCGATGAAACTGCCTTGAACAGGGCGGCTTCTCGATATAAGGCTGGTCAAAATTCCTTCGCACCATACCGCCTTGTATAGGCCCCACTACTGTAACCCAAAGACTGACTTGGAGAAAAAGTGAACATGTAGCACGATGAACATTCCCATGGTCTATTAATAGGCACATAGCGAACAATATCGTATATTTTTTATTAAAAATTAAAAATACACTACAGCTGTGAGATCTAGGATTTCGTCGAAACTCATCGTTGCAAGCTGTGTGTGTGATACTCCGATCGCGCGTGTTATGGGATGTTTATGTCTCATGAAGGATTATAGGTCGGCGAGTCCCCTTAGTACCACTTAGCACCAGGGTCAACAGGGTGATACGAAGACGTCGGTCTTTAATCAAGCTGTGCACGGAAACTATAAACATCTTAGAGGGGGACAAAATCTGACGGCCATGGAACGCAAAATCTGACGGCTGTGGAACGCACCAGCTTTATGGAACACAAGTTTTTTTTATTTTATCCTCCGGAGGATGGGGAAAAATAAACTTCGACGTATTTTCATACGTGTCGTGTGTCAATTTAACTCAAATACGTTTGCAATCCAGTGTTAGCTGGCTTATCCTTCAGTTCCCGTGGCAACGGCAGCGCGAGCTGCCCCTACCGACGGTCACCGTTACTATTACCGCAGCGCAAGCTGCCCTGGTATACGGACGGATGCGTGAGTATGTCGACCCCACTTGATCCCTGGGGATCAGGTGCGGTGGAGATGGCCACCCGGACGGTCATCCCTCCGGGTAGTGTGGGACTTGCGCAAGCTCACCCTCTAACAAAACCCCCGGCCATGAGAAAACAGCCTCCCGCCGGACTTGGTCCAGTTTCGGTCCACCCTATCCGTTCGGGCGTTGGCCCTTGGATGTCGGCATTCCTCAAAATATTGGGTCGTCCCTCCGTTGAGACGCGCCGTCTGTCCGAAAATAGTTTGGCTGAAATCATGCTACCCCTAGCGTATAAGGACGCACGCTACTACTACGGTAGAGGTGCAATTTTTTTTTTTTCTGAGGCTCCTCACTTGAGGAGCTCTATGCCTCTCCCAAAAATAAAAATATTTGGGGGGAAAAAAATGAAAGTGCTACCATGATGAACAAAATCACATGGCCTGGGTATATATACAGTAGTACAACGAAAATTGTTGCGAAAAAAAATCCATGAAATTCCGACGATTTTTGGGTTATGGAGCCCCGTCTTTCAGAAAACGTTTCAGCCAAAAAAACAGTGCTACCTCAGTCGTAGCGCGCGTCCTCGCGTCCATTACGGCTCCTGGATTTCTTGTACCCCTGTAAATATTGTCGGCCTGCACTTGTTTCTTATTACAGTAGTGGGGCCTGCATACGGCGGTATACGAGTACGAAGGAAGTTTGGCCGCCCTATATCGAGAGCCCGCCCTATTCGTGTAGGCAGTCGCATTCAGTGTTTCAGTCGTGCCAACCGATTTCAACCGCCCAATATCGAGCGGCCGCCCTATTCTAACCGCCTTGTGTAGGCCCCACGACTATTAATACTGTAAGGTGTCCTGTACGGTGTATGTATCGACCAAAAAGGCGAGAAGACGCGCGCTACGATAGACGTGGCGCTTTTTGGCTTAAAAAGTTTTCTGAACGACGGGGCTCCTTAACCCAAAATCGTCGGAATGTCATTCTTGTTTTTGCAGTGTGAACATTTTTTGTTGTACCCGAAGCCATGGGTTTGGTTCTCGGGTTGCACTTTCAGCTTACTCAAAATATTTTTTTGGGGTGAAAAAGTATAGAGCTCCTCAAGCGAGGAGCCTCAGAAAAAAAAAATGGCGCGCCTTTACCGTACGATGTGTCGGAAGCGCGATCTTGCCAAACCGTCTATTTTACGGGGGTACATAGTAATTAGGACCAAATATGATTAGTAAAAATAGGTTAATATATAGGTTTTTGTGTGTATCGTAGGTCCTGATTACTATGGTCCCCCGTAATACACGTTAAAGGTAAAGGTGCCCCATTTTTTTTCCGCCTCGCTTATGGAGCTCTATACTTCACCAAAACGCCTATTTTGAGCAAAAACTGAAAACACAACCCGATGACCAACGCAATGGCCTAGGTATTAAAAAAAACATTCACACCAGGTATTGCAAAACCAGAAATGGCATTCCACGATTCTGGGCTAAGGAGCCCCGTAATTCAGAACATATTTTTTTCGCAAAAAAGAGCTACGACCTCTATCGTAACTTCCGACACACAATTCATGCTACGATAGAGATGCGCCATTTTTTTTCTGGGGCTCCTCACTTGAGGAGCTCTATGCCTCTCCCAAACACTGATTTTGGGAAGAAGAAACAAAAGTGGTACCCGATGATCAAGCGTTTTTTTTTTTTTGCACAAAAAATAGCTTACGTTCTGACGATTTTGGGTTAAGGAGCCCCGTCAGTCAGAAACAAAACTGTCCAAGCCAAAAAGTGCTACCTCTGTCGTACATAGCTCCTCGGTCGAGGAGCCTCTTCGGTGATAACTTTTTTCAATTTTTTAATAAAATTATGCCGGGTGCGTTAGGTCCTCAGTTCAGACGTGTGCTACGATCGAGGGTAGCACCTTTCGGCTATTTCGTTTCTGAATGACGGGGACTCCTTATAACCCAAAATCGTCACAATCATGCCATTCTTGTTTCGCAACATGATTTTTTTTTTCATAATACCTACCAGGTACCTGGTAGGCCATATAGGTTTGTTCATCGGGTTGCGCTTTCCGTTTTACTCAAAATCCGTTTTTTTTGGGTGAGGTTTAGAGCTCCTCCAGTGAGGAGCCCGAGAAACAAAATAATGGTACTACACCTCTATCGTACCATTAGTAGCATGTGTCTTGAAGAGCGCCTTCGGTGAGAACTTTTCGGGCTCAAAATTGCAATATTTTTGGTACTTAAGAAGCAACAAAAAAAATCGAAAAATAGACCCATATGCTACGGTAAAGGTGCACCAGTTTTGTTCTGAGGCTCCTCCTCACTTGAGGAGCTCTAAACCTCACCCAAAAAAATGATTTTGAGTAAACTGAAAGTGCAATCCGATGAACAAATCCATGGCTTAGATATACAAAAAAAATCAGATTGAAAAAAAGGACGACATTCCGACAATTTTGGGTCAAGGAGCGCCGTCATTCAGAAACAAAAAATCCCATAAGCTACGGTAAAGGTGCCCCATTTTTTTTTTTCTGAGGCTCCTCACTCGAGGAGCTCTACACCTTACCCAAAAAACATTTTTTTGAGAAAAACCGAAAAGTGCAACCCGTTGACCAAAACCCATGGCCCAGGTACAACAAAAAAACAATTCAACATTGCAAAAACAAGAATGACGTTCCGACGAATTTGGGTTATATATATAAGGAGCCCCCGTCATTCAGAAACTAAATACAGCCGAAAAAAGTACTACATTGTACCTCTATCGTATAGCACGCGTCCAAGGGGTCTCGAGTCGTGGATCATCACCTTGATGGTGAAGATGTGTGTCGTCGTCCTTGCGCGATGTTGAAAATCCAGGAACTTCCAGTTGAGGAGCTGATTCGCGGAAGAATTGCCAACGGAACGATACACATCCGGAGAGGGAGAAAGGATATTGACGCGCGCTACGATAGAGGTGAATGACATCATGTTTTTCTGAGGCTCCTCACTTGAGGAGCTCTATATCTCTCCCGAAAAACTGATTTTGAGGGGGGGGAAACTAAAAGTTCTACCTCAATGAACAATCCGAATGGCCTAGGTATACAACGATTAACACATTTTCCCAAAAAAAAAAAAGAATGAAACTCCGACGATTTTGGGTTAAGGAGCCCCCGTCGTTCAGAAAACGTTTCAGCCAAAAAGTTGCTACCTCCTTACCGTGGTACGCGTCTATTGTGATGACGCATGCGCTACGGCGGGAGTGCACCAATTTTATACAGGAGGCTGTTTATCTGAGGAGTGCTTTACCCCCACCCAAAACCTGATTTTGAAGAAAAAATGAAAGTCCAATCCGATGAAGAATCCAACGGCCTAGGTAAACAACGAATAGCAAGGTAACATTCCAACGTTATTTCAACGATATCGGGTGGTTCCTTACTTGAAGAGCCTTGCCATTTCAGAATGTTTTTGGGCCAAAAACGGCTACTCCTACGGTAGAGGGCGTCTGATCTTGACGCTCAACGCCGGTGACTGAAGTGTACCAGGTATACTCGAAGAAATCAGCAAGGTCGTGGCGTGTTTGTTTGGCTCAAGCGTACCTAACGCCTCCTCCCGTTTGGCGTGACCGGACACCTCTTTGTTTGGCGCGTGCGTGGTGGGTATTCCAAATTCCCTCTTACTATTCGGATGCCTGCATTTTCATAGCTGATCATTATGCTGATGTGACATTTTCGAGCGCCACTTGTACTGCTCATCGCAAGTGTCTGCAACAGAGAGAGAAGTGGCACCATCGGGCAATTAAGATAAGAGTCGCCGAGAAAGAACCCATGTCTGTTTTATCCTGGGCGTGAAGCAACCAACAAGTACGAGTACAACCTGGATTTCTTTTTTACCCAGAAACCTCAGGCTGAGGTTCTTTTGGCGCTCGTTCTTATGAGAGGGTCGGTAGCGTAAGATTAACCAGACAGATCTAATGCGTATGGTGGCGCAGCAGAACACCACCTTCCTTCGTGCTGATACGTTGTTAGAACGTCACCTCCACGGCTAAAGTGAAATACTGCTAGAACATCACCTTCATTTAAAAAAATATAGGTGGTGAAGAGAAGAGGAGAGGTTCAGGTACTTGGTTGGAAATCTACTGTAAGATTTATTCAACTCCTTTCTAACGTAAAATACTGTTAGAACCCCCCCTCCAAATCCACGGTAGATTATTGTTAGCACATCATTTTCAAGTCTACGGTACGAACTACTGCTATAATAGAACACCATTTTCAAAATCTAAGATAAAATGTTGTTTTGTTACTTCATCTTCAAGTCTTAAGGTAAAATGTTGCAACGATGTGTTTACCAGGGTATGTACTCGTGGATTACCTGGGTACCTACCTGAGTGATACCCAAACAATAAGGTCTGATACCCGGGTAATCTGAGAGTACATACCCTACTAAAGATCCCCTTGAAGTACTGCCAGAACGTCGCTTTCAACTGTAAGGTAAAGTGTTGTTTTGTTACGTCACCTTCAAATCTAAGGTGACCCACTCCTCGTCATTGGGCATGGCCATCGCAGCTTCCGCCGGCTTGCTGTCCCCCTTTTCTGCCTCCTCGTCCCAGCAGCATCAACGTATCATGCAGGGGAACAACAAACGCTTCTTGTGTCAAAACACACTGGCCAAAAGCGTCACATGAGTCAGCCTTGCATGTGACAATAAACGCTTCTTCTGTCATAAAACACACCAACCAAGCGAATGAGTCAGCCCTGCACGTGACTCCCGCTCGTAGAAGTACCAGATAGATGCTGCTCAGCTGTCGAGACAAAACTACCAGACGGCCAGCCTCCTTGTCCGAGAGGCATCAACGTATCACGCAGGGGAACAACACAAAGCTTCTTCTGTCAAAACACACCAAGCGTTTTACCGTGAGTTAGCCTTGCATGTGATACCCGCCCGAAAAAGCACAAGATAGATGCTGCTCAGCTGTCGAGAAAAAAATACCAAACGACCACCCTCCTCGTCCCCGAAGCATCAACGTAACATGCAGGGGGGCAGTACACGCTTCTTGTGTCAAAACACACCAACCCAGCGAATGAGTCTGCCTTGCATGTCATACCCGCCCGTTAAAGTAAAAAGAGAGAAAAGGAAAAAGCTATACAGGCAGTAGGGGCCCCTCAAAAGTGCCGGTATGTGCCAGCCAAAAACAGCACTACTTCGGCAACCGGCACAACTCCCTCCGCACATTGCCGCTATAGGTTATTCCCATCTGTGCCAAGCGAATTTACCGGCACTGCTGCGGCAACCGGCACTACTCAACCAACACTACCGAGGGACCCCTACTGTACGTAGAAGGTGTGGGGAAAGAGATGAAAGGTTCAGATTTTTGGTTGGACAAACCAGATAGATGCTTCTCATCTGTCGACAAATGATCAGACGGCCAGATTTCCAGTTATAGCCTAGAGACTGGAGACTTGAGATTGAAGTATACCGAAGTCGTGAGGGGTGTGCCGTTGAAGCTTCGTTAATCTCATAAGATATCCAACGCATCGCACTGATGGTGAGCTCTCATTATCGTACTGTATATGTTTATCCTCGTAGGCGCGCAGTGTTAGAATGATGCGTGTCGAGGCTCCGTCTCTGTGATAAGAGTTGCAGAGGCGGCACCGAGTGTCTGTTAAGATCACTTGTGGGGAAAGAGAAGAAATAAAATAGTTTGGAAAGTGGCGCTTGTAGGCCAAAAGCGGAAACCAAAGAGGAGAAGAAAGATAGAAAGGAGTGGAAAAGAGATGAAAAGGACAATAGAAGAGGAGTGATTGAGGTAGGGCTGACCGTCACCTCATTATCACGGGACAATGTCTATGCTACGGGCAGATGTACTCTAATGACTGTTGTACTGGCCGACAGTCCGTCCTACAGAAACGTTCCCTGTACTGTTCCCTGCAACATTCCACGATACTTATGGTGGTAAGCTGGTTACCCTGTACTATTAATACGATCAACTTCCCGATAAAGGTAAGTTGAATACAGTACGCCGGCGAGAAGGAACAACCGCTAGTCTCGCCGCGTATTGCATTCCCCCTCATCTAGAATTAAGATACTTAGTTTACTCGTGCGAAGTGACTGCATATCAACATAGATATGGATCCTAGCGTCCAAATTTCAATGTATTTTCTCTGAAACGATTATTCCGTGCCCATCGGAGGAGTTCCTGATATGGCTGGTTGAGCTCGATCAGATCAGTGGAGCCGAGCTAGGGTAGAGGGTAGAGGCGGCACGTTTGAAAACCACGCTACGGTAGGGGTTGCATTATTTAGCCCAAGAAGTTCTCACTGACGGGTACCTTTGGATCCTATATTGCACAATGTGTACTTACACGGTTGTTCCGTGCCCATCGGAGGTTACGAGATTGTTCGATGAGTTCCCGATATGGCCAGTTGAGCTCGATCAGGTCAGCACGGTGATGGGGTTTCGGTTGGGCCCAACGTTTTTGTGGTTGATCAGGCTCCTTGGCCCTTTTACTATAGTGCCAACCATATCTCACGCTTGTTTCTATTTTCAAGTTCCTCGTAGCTTGCCTCTAAAAACGTGGGCTCAGCTCTGAAGGGTTGACTGAGTTTGACTCGATCAGGTCTGTCGACGCGTGCAATATACGGTAGACAGGCGTGTTATGTTTGGGGCCTATATTTTTGTGGCTGATGGGGATTGTCATCTGAGGAACTACCCGATACCTTTCAAAAGTCTCTTTGTTTCACGTTTTTGCACCGCAGTGCGTGTGTTGTCTTGACAATAAACCGTATTTCCGGTGTAACGCTGGTTTGTTATTGTCCACCCTCCCACGCAGATACCGCAATGTGTACAGGCGGAAACCCCGACAGACTGTCCCAAACGTCAAGCAGGGTCATTCTGCAGCCAATAAACCGTATTTCTGGTGTAACGCTGTTTGTTATTGTCCACCCTCCCACGCAGATACCGCAATGTATACAAGCGGAAACCCCGACAGACTGTCCCAAACGTCAAGCAGGGTCATTCTGCAGCCCGAACATTTACTGACATAAATGTGTTGTGCGATTCCGTCATATATACCACATCTCCGGTGCAACGCTGTGTGTTGATGTCCGCCCTCCCACGCAGATACCACAGTGTGTACAAGCGGAAACCCCTCCAGACTGTCCCTAAAAGCGAGCAGGGTCATGCATTATGCAGCCAGAATATTTGCTGGCATAAGTGTATTACTCGATTCCCGTCCTGATGTGTTTCGATGTGACGCTAATATTTGTCTCCCGCGAACATGGAAATTAATTGATGTTTTGAATCAGTACGATGTCATAAATTAGAATTTCCTTCGAAGATGGAAATTAAATAACGTGTTGAATTAGTATGGGCTAATTGAAGTTCACCACTCTCCCCCATATATATATTGGGGGTGCCTGTTCCCTCTCCCACGCAGATACCGCAATGCCTTCAAGCGGAAACACCGACAGACTGTCCCGAGCGGCAAGCGGGGTCATTCTGCAGCCCGAATCGGTCCGGGATGTTCCATGTTGTCGGAAAACCCATCGTGCTTCACGTTGGCACGGACGTACAAAACGCCATGTCGTGCATGATCCAAGCGGACGCCGTTTTGATGGGATGCAGCACTTTCGGTCAAGTCGCTGGGCTGTTAACAAAAGGAATCTCGCTGTTTTCGACCGATTGCGGTGGGCTAAGTACCCCTCACCAGTACAAGACCATCCCCCCCCTTGCTGTGGCGGAGCGAGGGTATATGTGGGTGCCTGTTGCTGGGTCATGGCGCGATCCGGTTCTGACGGCAACGGACATCCTGAGGGGTGCACTGGATGACTTGATTGCAACCAAACCTGTACAGCCCAAGTAACATGGTGCCCAGATTTGCAGGAATTATTTTGCAGTACACTAGGGAATAGCACGGGAACGCATATCGTGGGTGCTGTAGGGAACCATGGATTTAGGTAGAAACGTCATAAGACTGGGGTAGAAACACCATGGATGGCGGTCGGAACAACGTCGATTGGGGTACGAACACTATGGATTGGGGTGGCCGATTGTGTAGAGTGCAGGGGGGTCAATATTGGTGACCACGAGAGAAAATTGGATTCGGTAGGTATGCCATGGGTTGGTGTAGGGAAACCATGGATTGGGATAGGAACATGATGGATTGGGACGGGAAAACCATAGATTGAGATAAGAACATGGATTGGGGCATGGATTGGCGTAGGAACGACATGGCTTGAGGCGGGCAATCGTGTAGCGTCCGGGGGGCCAACACTGGTACCACGAGAGAAAATTGACGTGGTTTACGAGATCGATCTAAACGTAGGCGCCCCCTGGTATGGTATCTGAAAGTACAGTGGTTTTTACCTTAGCAGAGGCCCGAACACTGAAACAATTGGAACATGGGATTCGGGCCAAGGAGAGTGGACTGGGTGCGCAGGGGCGGCCGAAGAACAACACTTACTCCGTTAGTAATGCTTGGGTAGAGCGAAATTTTCCTGGCCCTACATTTTCTGACTGACAGGGGGGCTCCTCAAACGAGAAACTGACGTTTTTCTACGCTCGCATTTAATGGGTGTTAAGTTTTGTTTGTTTGCGCCTATGCCTTAGAAGATAGCGTTCATCGGGTAGCGCGAGTATACAACATTCGTACACAGTTGAGGTTTGGGGGGGGGGCTACCTGTAGAGCTCACGTGCGATGACCTGCTCCTCACGTGTGATATCCTGAGAAAAACAAAATTAGGAGTGTCGCTGAAATATCGATTGACGGTTAATCGATGTCAAGCCACTCAGGTTGCGCGTTGTAGTTGTCACGTTAAGGGTTGAGCACACATCTCAAGCGAAGCAAGAACGGTCGATGCTGCGGCGACGCGGCAAAGGAGTACTGGACCTTTCATGCGGCATAGCATAGCAACGGATGGCTGCAGCAGCTGTGTTTCGGATTTTTTTGTATGACCGTTCGTGGACCGCCGTCTCCCGGCAGGCGTAGTCTTTTCGGGCAACAGGGGGGCACTACCAGGTAGGTGTGCGTGGCCTCCGGCGAGGAGCCGTCGTATGGTTGAGGGAGTGTTTATTGTTTGCGATGTGTGTAGCCGACTATTAATAGTGATGCAATAGTCAAAAGAGCAAAAGCGCTTGGATTTGCTGACAGAAAAGTCCAATTGCGGGCTTCAGCTCAGGAGGCAGATGTTGATAGTGGAAGGCGCTCTCTGGCGGAGGAAGAGAGATTGGAGTAAGACATGCCATCGTCTGTCAGCTCTCGGCAAGATGCACCCTCTACAGCTACATGTACTGCGTATGAGTCATATTACTGGCCGGCCTACAGTAAACCGTATTGCATGGGGAGGTCGATATTGCCTTATGGCTAGATAACTAGCTATGTTGTGCCATTGTTTTCGATCTACCCGACGAAAACGCTCGTACCGTGCTCATACGAGTACACATTGCAATGTACCGACTTCCAAGAAGAACTTAAGGTAGGCCACGGAAAGCTGTCCGTGATGTGTATGCTTCAATATTATTCCATGCTACTGATCACGGGCTACAGACAACTGTGTAAGGTCAGCGGCTAGGGCTACTGCCACCGCGAAGGTCCTATCACTAACACGGTCCATCGATGGAGTTGATGTTGTCGATAATTGTCATTCGACGAGGAATATAATAATTCCTTCAACTGCAACTATTTTCAATCTCGAAGACCTTCACAACAATACCTTTCGCTGTAGGGAAGATGGTCTGCCTTGCAGGAAATATTATTGCAACATATTCAGGCTCGCGTATGAACGGCGGCAATATAGGTGTAGCTTTTGTTACACGAAGCTACTTGTGGCTTGCGCGCGCCACCAAGTAAGACGCGAAGAGGATCAGCTAGTTGATCTGGAAATGGAGAAATGAACTGACATACAACAGTTTGCCACGACGCTGCGCTTACCGTACTTTATGCATCTTGTATGCAAATACCTACTACAAGGCTATTATCGCTAGATTGAAACGCGAACCATACTCCAGTCAGTTAATCGGCAAGAATAGAAGATGCCAAGAAATAATATCCACGAGTGATTCCCTTCGTTCCGCAACAATCATGGGGCAGTAGGGCCTCTCAACGTTCTTACCGCCCTCAAAGAAAGGGACAGAGCGGCACTGCCAAGTGATTTACGGCCGCTAAATACTAGGAACGCCTACGTAGAAACATCACTCCTCGTCTATACCGATCTCCCGGTTGTACTCGCCCACATGGCCATGGCGGGTCCTCTTGCCATGAATATTGAAGCTCTGGACCCGCTCCGCCTTCACTATTGACTATGCAGCTAGCCTCTTTATTTGCCCAGATGCTGATAGACTGTCCATCCAGGAAGAAGAAATCTGAGGTTGACTCGCGGGTGGTCACGCAGGCCGTTGTTATGAAGAACGGTTCTCCGCCAACGTGTGCAAAGTCCAGAGATCCTGCCGGGGAGTTTTCCCGCGGCTGTCCTTTGCTACCGTGAGAGTGAAAGTCGCCTTCGGATCACAGTCGGATTCGGCGTTGAGCAGCTGGGGCGACCCCGGGTGGAACGGACCTTGACGATCCGTCGACCCCTGGCGATGATGACTAAGCTTATGGGCCGATGATCCCAGATGATGATGACCTTGCAAACCCATATGATGCTGTTGATCCAGCTGATGTTCCTGTAACCCCAGATGGTATTGGTCCAGCGATCCCAGGAGAGGTTGTTCCGGCAAGCTCAGGTGATGGCTATCCAGTGGCTTTAAGAAGTGCGATAGTGACCCAGGGATGCCCACCACTGGTGCTCCGCACAAGTCAATGCTCCCATGACCCCAGATGCAAACGCTCCGAGGGTCCCGGGCAATGGTGTTTCGTGGAGTAGAAAGGCTCTTGGTGCTGTGCTAGCGATTTGGATCGCCCTGTGTTCCTCCTCCGAGACCCAAAATGGATTCGATCGGTGTAGGCAAAACTCACACACTTATCCAGGGTTTTTCTCGATCCTCGAGGTTTTCCCGCGGTGCTCTGTCCGTGAGATGGAACAACTGAGCAGGGGTGAGCTCGTCGTACGTTACCTCCAAGGTGCCCTCGGCGTTTGGACCAGATACCGTACTGGTGGCCAAGTGATGCTGTGCGTCCGGTGCGACCCCAGTGGACGTATGTGGTGCGACCCCGGGCGAACCACCACGTGTGACCCGGGGAGAAACTACAGGTGTGATTCCGGTAATGTTGCTCCAGCTCATAGTGAGGATGATCCAACCGCTGGTGACGATGCTGGGGTTGTTGTGGGTACTCCAGGCCCTGGCGATGACGCTCCTGCTCCTGGTGGTGATGCTCCAGCAACCTCGGGTGACGGTGCTCCGTCGATCCCAAGCGATGATGCTCCAGCGACCGCAGGCGAAGATACTCCAGTGGCCCCAGCCGTTGGCACTTTGGCGATCCCAGGCGATGACGCTCCGCTGTCTGCACCAATCTCCACTGCAAATGAAGTCAGACGCAAGCTTCTATTCGTTGCAGTAACGGCACCACGACGCCACCCTTCCGCAGAGGAGGGCTGCCTTCCTTAACGATGGCGGTGATCCCCTGCTTCATTGCTACAGAGGAAGAGAAGACGGGGCGCCCCAGGCCTGATACGATCAAGCTGACAAACGACACTCGATACTTCTTGCTGGTCTGGTTGACATAGTGCCTTACACGGCCCTGGTTGCTGTGTCCCCTAGCTCGTTCTTGCCGGTAGTCACGACTGCTTTCGTTACGTCGAGCAACGCGTAGTCCTTCATCCTATTCCGCAACCTGGGGGTTAGGTCGACATCCAAGCAGTACTATATTGGGCCGCTGTCTATTAGCATCGTCGTTCCGTAGCTATTGGGCAGAAATGTCCACCCTTTAACAGACGCCGTCGACAAGAAATCACCGTCGAAATTGTCGCTGAAGTTGAAGGTCGACTTTTCGTCGTCATCAGCAAGAGAGGTGTGGGTGTCTAGCACAGCAGTGCCGAAAGCTCTGCCCTTTGGGCATGGCGTTCCCTGCTGCTAGCCAATGTCCTCGTGAGCCGTGGACTTGTGCACAGATTACCAATTTTACCCAGCGCCGCCCCGGCGACCGGACCCAGCCTTGGCTCCAGGAGGTTTTTTCTTGGTATCCTACTTGTCCTTGTCCTGCTCGGTGCATGCTCCCGTGCTGTTCTTGGCGGGCGTGGGGCAGTTGCGCGAGATGTGTTCTACCTTGTCACAGTTACACCAATTAACCGGCTCAGCTGGCATGGTTACACCATGTCCAGCAACCCTACCCTTTTAACACTGGATTTTATAAGTTGAGAAAATGGTTTTCAACTGAGAATTTTAAATATTAATTGTAAGATTAATTATAAGAACAATTAGTGGATGACTGGCCAGGGCATCCAATCGGGAGCGCTCACGGCATCACGCAACACGCAAACACGGCTGGCTGTATATACAAATGAGTATCGTAGCAAGATGACGAAATTGTTAGGTGGTAACGTGCGCATGAAGGCGATGACGCCCTCTCACCGAAACAAATTCTCAATTGAAAATCATTTTCTCAACATATATAATCCAGTGTTCTTTGCTTCATTGCTGCGGGACAGGTCGTCTAGACACAGGTGGTGCATTGTCTTCTGGACCTGAGCGAGCTGAACGGTAGCATCACGATACATGATTAACCTTTTTGGGACTTCAAGGGGGAAAGTCGTCGATTAAAACTGACCGTTGCAACATCGGCCACACCAAGCAGTCCGGACAGCTAGGGGAAGGGATGTGTACGAACTGCAAAGTAATGAGCTGTGCGACACGCGCACAGCATTGTGATACCTGTACTTCTGCACGTTCTTCCTACACGCTCGAAAATATCACGATGGTCGTTTTTTTATCGCTATAAATGGACTCCAAAAGGGATATATATGCTCTCATAATCCGGCGAAAACCCGTGGACGAGGGTGTCCTTGAATCTCCGCCCGCCATGTGCTCGCCCATCGCTTCTGTCTATCCACGCTTTATTTCCGCCTCTGTCAAGTAGTCGTCCGCATCTTGCCCGGATTTCATGGCAGCTGCCGCCAGTTCTACAGCCCTGGCACGGGCGGTACCACCAGTAACCTCGAGGCACCATCCTTGTTCTTCCTCTAGGCCTTCCGACCGTCGCCGCTGGTACCAGTTGAGTCCTTGTGTCCGAGCACGATGAGGGATGACGCAGGCCATGGTAGAGGTACACCATATATTTTCTGAGGCTCCTCACTTGAGGAGCTCTATCCTTCTCCCCATAACTGATTTGGGGAAGAATAAAAAGTACCATCCGAGGGTTAATCAAATTATCTAAGTATTCAGTGAAAATTATTGCAAAAACATATCGAAATTCCGACGATTTTGAGTTAAGGAGCCCCGTCATTCAGAAAGCGTCTGAGACTCCAAAACGACCAAGTACGCCGAGGTTGGAGCTCTGTTCGGCGTAGTCCATACCGGTATCTTGGATTAGCCTCGTCTATTACGGGCGGTAGCTTTGTTTGTGGAAGCAACTCTCGACGGTAACTGCTGTCTGCTAAAAGAGCTCTGACTTCCAATAATTCGAAAAGGGGACTGCTCGTGTGATCATCGAGGAGAGTGCCCTGAAAATTTAACATCTCGGACCAAACTTCGAGTATAGCTGTACGTCACCAAAAAGGCAAGCCCATCACACCTTGAAGTACGGGCTCCTTGCCACTGACGTGATCCGCCAGTAAGGTGGGTGTCCGCCTCGAGATATCCGAGCGACAGCTGTGTTGAAAGCAACTCCCGGCAGCAATGCTGTCTGTTAAAGGAACCCTAACTTTCACCAAGAACGACCCCGTAAAATTGGCGGTTGACTCTATATACCCGGTACATTTTTCGATCTCCTCCAGGAAATCTTGGGGATCTACGAAGATCGGGTGCCCCTACCGGGCTGCTCATGCAAGTAGCTATTTCCTTTTAGAACAAAAGTAATGTTAATAGTCCTACCGAAGAACATCTACGAGTACAGTACCGCTGTACTGGACAGTGCTGTGCGTATCTTACGTGTGGCACGACTCTATCATCCGATATTGCCGTGCTGTAGCATCATACAAGACCGAGCAGGGAGCTGCTACGTACTACTACTCATCATCACCACAGGGGAAACGCCCAACAGTACCAATTCAATTGCCAACACCATCAAGGGGGTGAGGACGTTTGATAGGCGTCAGCCCAGCATCTTTCGAGACTGGCACAAGAAATTTGCTGTCGTTCTTAGCATGACACGACGTGACATCGCGAACCTGCTTAAGGGACATCTAAGACCGACCCAAGCAACGGTCGGTGAGGCGATCTCACCCGCTCTTCCTGGGGTCCAGGCAGCACTTACCCCAGAAATCTCCGCGTACGACAAGGCCAGCAAAGATCTTTACGCAATCCTGTACCTGCTCACAGAGAAGCCAGCAACACTTCTCGTGCTCAAGTATGAGGATTCAAGCGGCATGAGCGGTAACGGACAGAAAGCAATGCAGGAGCTGGTGGACAAGTACAACAAGGTCACT
>JAYJMJ010137902.1:0-44504 GCA_036873875.1 Laminaria ephemera | reverse complement strand
TTTCAGTTGCGAGTCTTGAAATGTATGTACCAATATGGGCCTGATACGTACGAACGCTGACTTCTGATTTCACTTTTGTTTATATTTCTGGCCGATGTACGACTTGCTTCAGCTTTGATATATACGCGTACCACTTTTGGGGTGTTTTATTATTTTTTTCCTGAGGTATTCTTCCACTCCAGAGCGACTGGAGCCTGTCCTGTGGCCACGGACTTGATTATGAGAGTTAATGTGAGAACAACAACAACAACAACAACTGACACATATGCCATTCTACGGTAACGGTGCACCATTGTCTTTCCAAGGCTCCTCACTTGGGAAGCGCTATACCTCACCTAATAAACCCTGAAAAGTCGAGCCGCGATGATGACCAAACCCATGTCCAAAGTAAAAAAAAAAAAATGATTGCACAAAATGCATGACATTCCGACGATTCTGGGATATATAGGGAACATCGTCATTTAGAAAGAAACGTTGCCAAACTGCTGTGCTACCGTACCATTATTGTCGTAGCTCGCGTCTACTATGTACCCGCAGTACGAACAGTATATAATGTGCCATTCTAAAACGCGTTGCGACTTCAGGCTTGCACGACATTTTTCGATGTGAAATGGTAACATTATTATTTGGGTTTTGGCCAAAAACAGGTATACCTGGTCACTTTTGGTGCCAAAAACAGTTACGCACTAAACCCAAGTAAAAATCGCACGACAGGAACCCTGCGATTACCCAGCCTCACATCGTACCTGTTTTTGGCTTGAAAAGGCCAGGTACAACTGGGTTTGGCCGCATTGTCTAGCTTTCAACTGCTTTATTTGCCGAATTATGAGCCTATCAGAAGCCTATATATTGATCCCCCCTATAAGCCCTATACGAACTACAAATGCCGACGACGCGCATCTTACGCACGACAATTCCGACCACTCTTCTACAGCTATTATTCCGTACACCCGTACACGTATTGCGTATACGAGTACGAGTTGGGTCATAGAATCATACAGCGGTACAACACACAACAAGACGCAGGACATGCTCGAACAATTTTCCAATCTGCTTTTCTCGGCGAGGAGACTGCCCAATAACTGCGTCTATGGAAAAATCTTGACAAGATCGTTCCAGCGCCACCCTTTTCTGGCTGTGTGTTGTGCCTACCCCCGTGGCTTTGGAGAAAACGGGCTCGGCAATTCGTCCCATTGGAGTGTTATCTTGTGTGCTATACTCGTACGGTAAAAATAGTGAGTGTGGTCATATAATTCTCCGTATTTATTCGTGTTGGAAGAGCTTACGCTCATCACATATATCGGCCGCAAATATCATCTACAGGAGGAGTGGCGGCCTTTTTGCGTGTGTCTTGTACTTTATTTTAGAATGTAATTGTTTTTGGCCCAGAGCGACCAGGTATACCTGTTTTTGGCCGTTGCCCTTATTATTAAGAGCTGGTATTATGCTGTACTCGTTCTGCTGTAGTTTATGAGCACAGAAGAACAATCAACATCGCCATCGCATTTCAATCGATTTTGAGTTAGTAAAAGTCGTGCCGCGTGGGTGCACGAACAGTCTATATATATATGTCTGCACCAGTTCTCGTGAGACCATACATGGGTATGCTAAATACGGTACCGACAGGCTCATAGGAACGCGCATCTCACAACAATGTCACCCTAAAGAAGATATAATATGGGGTCAGGGGTTACAGCCTGAGTTTATTTGACCCCTTGAGCGGGAGTAAAATAAATCTACTGCCGAGTGCCGAGGTGGCGGCTGATGGTCATCTTTGTTTTAGTGAGCCATATTTCCTGTAATATGTTCCTATGAAAAAAATGTATTCGTTGTACGTACAAAACTGTGCCTCTTATTGTCAGCATGATCCCACCCAAAGCTCGGCACAAGCTGGCACGACCCAAGGACTAGACTTGAAGCTGGGATGGTAATGCAGTCTCACCTTGTCCCTTCGTGATCCCGCGATATTTGGGTCTTGTTTTCGGATGCAACGAGACTGGTTCCGTTTATATAATAAAAAAATTAATACCTGGTACAGCTAGCTGTGAAATCTAGGATTTAGTCGATACTCATCTTTGCAAGCTGTGTGTGACTCTCCTGTCGCGCATGTTAAGGGTCGTGTATGTCCTCATGAAGAATATAGGTCTGCGACTCCCCTTAGTGCTAGTTAACACCAAGGTCAACAGTGTGATACGAGGACTTCTTGCTCAACTCAAAGATGGAACGTAGTCGTTTCGAATCTTGCCTGGAACCCTTGTAATTACTATGTGTAGATGTCCCATATTTTCTGTATATTTTTATCTTGTCCCGACCCGGAAAATCGGTACTACCAAGAAAAGACCTTGTCATACACCAATAAAAGCTTTTGGCAGCTTCTTGGTAGCACCAGCTTCTTCTGCTCTACTAGCGGGCGAAGGACCGGAACATGATACACACCCGACTGGCGGGGGTGGCCTAGCCCATCTGGCCATCCCAGCCGTAAGTGGCAGCGTCCAGGGTTCCGACGTGGGCCAGCCAGCAACATCGACACCCTTCAGCTGATTTATGCTGCCGCTCACTCAGGTACTGTCACACATATGGTAGCCACTAGGCGGAAGAGCTGTCTATCAGTTTGGCTGTTTGGAAGGGTTGTCTGTAAGTCAAGAAGGGCTGGCAAGTATCATCGACCCGAGATTTTGTAATCCAAGTGAGATTAATACTGAGGTCTATATATTTTCTTACTCAAACCAATTTTTCGTACCCAACGCACACCTTAATACCAGGTACATTGTTTCGTCTCATTTTAGAGCCAGTTACAGCAGTACATCATAAACTGTTCTTACACGTGTCCTAGGAGCATACGAACAGGAGTTTGTTGTTGATTTTACAAGCCACCAATCAACTGAATATGTTTCACCTCAGTCCAAAATACGACTTATTTCGTACGTCCATCCGCCTGTCCGGCTCCGTCACTTTTAGGTTTGTCGCACATGACAGGTAAAGGCCGGTTGGTGTTCTACTTTGAACCAAACCTGACATACGTCTAAACGTGTACGATACTACAAACCCGAGAACAGCTCTCTCTCCCTCCTAAACCGTTACAGAAACCGGAGAAACGCGATTACTAATCGTAACAAGTTGGTTTTAGGTTCTCTTCATCTCTTTGGTTTTGGCTTTTTTGGCCTGATGATTCCCGTCGACCTGCGTGCAGGAGGGTTTATCGCTTTAAAATTAATAACAAATTGGAATGTATACCTGATGTACAATAGGTCTATTCTAGGTTTATTGACCTAGCGGCAACGTATGGATTGTCGACGTAAGTAACAATCCAATACGTAGCGAATACCTGTGTCCATTAGTGGCTGTTGTGCACGTACAATCTGACAAACCACTGTAATGAAATCATTCAAAATCAGTGTTGGGTCAGTGAGGAGTTCAACGCTAGGAACGCCGGTATATGTTGATGCGGCATTTGCTTGTCGATGATGGGGCTCTTCGAGAAAAACCTATGTTGGGACGTGTGCAGGTAGTACTCGCTCCATATATACAATTGTCTGCATTGGTGACTGCATGCGGGGCTGGCTAAGGTAACGTTGACGACTAGGTGGGTTGTACAGTTCGAGTAACCTGAACGGAGAAGAACTGCCCTATCGACAACCTCTCTCTGAACGGGGGGTCAACTGCTGATGTGATACCAATGAGTATTATAGTAGTCAGTATACCCGCTGAACGCGGTAAATACCACCTGAAGAAAGAGAAAGGTTCAGCATTTGCCCGAGACGAACATATCCACAACAATAAGTGGTCTAAGAAAAATCATATAAACGGCAAGAAGAGCGCTACCCTGTAAAATTATAGCAACACGGTCAACACGTCTATACAGCACAGCACGAAAAATATTCAGTACTGGGTACGCTATAAATCACTACGGACTGGGTCCTACTCAACGGAAAAACTCGATTAACGCGCGTGTTGTGTATGCCAGTATTTACATTGCTGAGTCCACACAAAACAAAACATGCGAACCAGTATCCGCCCATTTCATACACTGAATCGTCCACTTAAAACCTAGGCGAAAACGTGATATTCAGACGCAAACACTGGGGATGAGGTACTAATGGCGTGCTTCAAAGTAGTGTATTCGTTTGCGAGGCAAGCAATAATACATTTGTCTATCGATCGAGCGGTGAGAGTCGACCAAACACCCCGGGCCACCATTGGTTCAGTTGAGCAGCCCAGTGTATTTTACCGCGGAACTTACGACCAGAAGACGGTGCCTGAATCAAGGACTATTCAAACGAGATATACGCTGAACCGGTTGTGAAAACGTTTGAATGCCACACGAATCACTTACCCACCTGCGCCAGACCGTACTTACTTTCGACTGCTGTGACCCTCACTCTTCGGGGCCTGTACCAAGTTTAAGAGATCCCAGCAACATACACAGATTGACGATGGCCGTCAAACAACTTCTGAAGAATGTGGTGAGGATTGCCACGGTCTTCCTGCTGATGGACCAAACTACGATCAAGGTGGAAGCGTGTAAGTGCCTGGGTGCGGGTCTGTACGAGGGATTCGAATCTGCAGATGTTGTGATCCACGCAACCGCGCTCAATAGGTAAGGGAGGACAGACTATTGCAGCATCTCATCATAGCGAGTAGTCGACGGTGTTCGACGGGGCGCTCCACTCTCTCTCTCTTCAACCGAGTGTACAATCTAAATGTATCACGCAAATGGCGTGGTGCGGGACCACAACCACCTCCGCTTTAGTCTGTCAACTAATCGTTGAGTACACGTGAGTAATTTCTTTTGCTTTGCGCTAGGTTTTTATATGTGATATCAATGTTTACATCTCGAATTTTGTATTTTGATCCTGGGTTGCATTTCGGCGATGATTCCATCGGGGAGGACAACACACGAGTCATAAATGACAAACTTTGCGTACCCAGCATTCGCCAAACTTAACCTACGGCCCCGTTAGGTGTGCCGTCGGACGTCGTGAACAGCGAGCGCCGAAATCGACAACGGCTGTCACCTACGGAGTGCTAATCACGAAGTAAAGCAAGCAGCTCCGCTCAACCAACCGCCATCTAACCAACGTTATGTCGTGAAAGTAGGTCCCTTCCGTCAGCACGGAAATATTTTCCTACTCACTTCAGGACGCAAGCTTTATACAGAAACGACACTACACTCCTAAAATGTTCCGAATTATAAACAAACCAGACGGGTGTTGTGTCTGCGAGAGTACAACGAATATCTGGATGTGTAAAACAAAAAAGATGTTTGCTTGGCGTACGCATGCCCCTCCCTGCATTGGTCTCGAAAGCAAAAATGGGTGGCTCGTTGACAATAAACATTTTTCGTGCCCTTTTCAGCCACACGTCATACTGTTACGTTCCCAATATCACCAACGCGGGGACACTGCACTACTAGCGGACGACCCCCCTCTATACGCTACCCTGGCGAGTACGCAATGCCGCTATGATTGACATACATACTCGATTTGTCCGATCTGAGATTTTTTGGGGAGAGAAACAAATTCAGCTAAAATTGTACATTGACGTGTGCTAGAATAGAGGTAGTACTAATATGCTAACTCGCTTTTTAAATGACAGGGCTCCTCACATAAAAATCTTCAAAACTTCATGCAATAATATAAAAATACTGATCCGAACACCTAGACCGTGGTATGGTTTTCACTGAGGAGCACTTCCATTTTTTTCCACATTTTTTGTGAGGAATATAGCTCCTCAAACGAGGAGCCTCACAAGCAAACTGTTGCACCTCTACGTAGAAAGTGTGCAATTATCTACCCTGTGCCGAAATCGTTGTAGCGGCGTTGGAGTGATCGACGTCCAGGCTCAAGCTGGTGCTGCACATATCCTCTACTTATCTAAGCCACCATTGACCCGATGGACGATCTTGTAAGCTAAGTGTAGCACGACAAACTGTTCCAAACCATTGTCCGATTCCGACAACTTATTTTCGTAGTGCATCAGTTCAGCAACCACGAAACTCCTAACTGTTTTGACTGAAACGGCTATCATACCCCTGTTGCAGCATTCCAACAAGCGTACTATGGGACAACACGTTTCTCGTAATGGACTGAATCGCAGGTCTGAGCTGGACATGTATGATCTCAATACCTACACGCTGGACACAATCACCCTCTACAAGGAGGAGCCCAACGTGACCTACGCCCAAGAGGTGACGCCCGCAACTATTAGGGTACATCCTATTGATACGGGAATCCTCCCTCTTGAAGACCCTTACCTCGCCCTTGAAACAGCGTGGAAATGGATTGCCGACCGGACGCGATGAAGAATCTCACGGCCTAGGCACGTAATAAAACAATTAGTAGAACATCAATGGGATTCAACAAATGTATTGGTCATATTTCAGCTAAGAATCATCGTTTGCCGGAATAAATTGTGATCTCGCCAGAAAAATGATAACGGTATGGTACCTTTCGTCAGGTGAGCTTCACTACACCTGATCTTGACTCTTCCCTGTGTGGGGTACTGCTGAAGCTGGGAAGAGAGTATCTAATCGGTCTTTACCGAACCAACGATACCCTCACCGCTACCACGTGCGGCCTGGTGTGGGAATGGAGCTGGGTGTCTGATGAGGACAAGGTATCCCTCGAAGGAGGATGCAAAGATGACCCTTGCGATGGGTTGTGCGACAAGTTTCAGGTACGGGAGGGGCCGACGGTAAAATAGGGGGGAAGCACTAGTACTTACATGTAATGGCAACACACCGTGAATACGCCCACCGAACTTTGAGTCGTAGTTGGCATGGCCTATGCCGTTTAATCTGATCTGAAGTTTTCCGTAGAAATTTCTGCTGCACATGGAGGAACATTCCGAGTTGACGAATTATCCTGCTTTAGGTTTTGCCTCTGTGCTGTGCAAAATTCGAGCTCGGAACAATCCCGCAAGCGTTGGTCTTTGGCTGAGAAAGAGCACGACAAAAATTGTTTCTTGTTTGGAATGAACATAGCCTCTGAAAAAATTGAAGACTTGATATCTCTATGGGTGAGGTAGGGCCTCAAAAGTTATTGATGCCATGTTGGACAAAGTATATAAACATGGTAGCACCGTACAAACTAAATGTAATATATTTCACATCGTGCTCCGGGTATTTCGGACTAAGCTCTTAGTTTGCTGTCGACATTACGGGCTTCAGACGGAGCTAAATCGTCTCGTATAACATCAATGGAGACGTATGTAACCCTCGGCGGAGCTCAAACGCCTCGGTGTGTGTTGGCCGGTATATTATGGAACGAGGATATTAATCAGTTAAGGGATGTTTTTATACGCCCCCCACTAACCATGGTATCGTCCGGGTGCTGACAGGAATGCCTCTACTACCCCAGCGGTCCCCCCGGAGTGTATTACTGCGCCGACGTTTGTTCCCCGAACCGGTGCGGTACTGGAGAGGTGTGCACGTTGGAGTATGGTCAGTGCCAGGACCTTCCGTGCCCAGAGATTGCCGTCTGCACAGCATCCTCCAACTAATTGGGGGGGAGAACCACAGGTAGGAAATACCTGCGTGCGTGGGCACACGTCATTCCAAGAAAAAGTACATTACGACTAACCTTGTAGATCACATCGGAGTCAGCGCGTTTGCTATACTATCTGTTACGCTATGTGTTTCCGGTGACGACGTATATCCCCGCGACAACCAGGAACATCCCGATTTCTATGTGATTTACACGACGTTCTAGAGGGCAACTCGGACGCTTTTGCCATTGAATACTGGCAACGTTTGGCCCAAACCCGTTTATGATCGACGGCTCCTATACCAAACCACTACCGAACAATTTTGATGCATCGTTGTTGGGGGGAAATGTATCATTCACATACCACACCACGTTGAACCTTGGAATTTTTTTTCACGTCAGCTATAGATGAGGGTTTGACCTCCTCATGGGGTGATCTTCTGGAACTAATATGATTGTCCGCTGCTATAGGATGCTTCTCTTGCGTTACGCGCTGAGTTCATTTGCACCTCTGTGTTTGGGCTACCAACACATTTCGTTCGTAACTCGATGTATTTCGCTCTTGACGGGTGCTTTATCGAGACAACAACGCAAGTTGTGAACCGGCAAGAAAAACAGCCTTCATCAACCAAGAATGATTGTCCAATAATAGGAATTCACCGCTCGTGCATTATCGAGCGAATGTCATATTTTGTTTATCCGAATTGTATCGTCGCCTGCAGCACAATGCCTTCGGTACGGCAACGGGACGGTGCGTGGCAGTACGCGGGCACTGACGGCAACAACGCTTGCGCGGACCACAAGGAATGCCACTTCAAACTACTACCGGGCAGTTCGGGTGCCACCATGTCGGTCTGCACAGAGAGACCTACAAGCGCTGATAAACATTAGCATCGACCAAGCATTGTGACTTGGCCCGCCTTCTTCGTTCACTTCGACTCATCTCGATGCGTGGCCACCGCAAGACACACTACGTCCGGATGGGTCATTCTTTACGAATCGAAGACGTAGCAATCTGTCTCTCAATCGATTCGTCCATCGAGTAATAAGTCGATGTGTGCCGACAATTGCATTGGTTCACCGTTACCATGAGTGTTGGAACTGCATTCGGACGCATGCTACAATAGAGGTAGCATTTTTCGGCTTTTTTGTCTCTGAATGACGGGGCTCCTTAGCCCAAAATCGTCGGAATCTCGTTCTTTTTTTGCAATTATTTTCGATGTATACCTGGGTCATCTGATTATTCATCGGGTAGTACTTTTTGTTTTTCCCCAAATCAGTTTTGGGGAGGAGGATGGAGCTCCTCAAGTGAGGAGCCTCAGAAAAAAAATGGTGAACCGATACCGTGGCATGCGTCTTCGTCAAACAACTTCGCCCTGTATATTGTTTGTCAGGACGCTTTCCTAGCCTGATTTGTCACCAGCTGCTAGATACTTCGGGGGCCGACGTAGCACTCGAACATCGTGATCAACACGGGGTCTGATCGACACGAGCATGCACGAGGGTAATAAATCACAAAATCCACTCACCAGCCGCTGCATTGGCCACGGCATCGATGTTGGTGCCCGATATAATAGATATGGCTCCATAGGCGTATCGGGAATAGTTTTCGCGTTTTATCAAATGTAGAGAATGCATGACCGTGTGCGGTTTCAAGATCAAGACGGAGAGGATGCTCGTGTGGTGTCGGTGATATGATAAGGACTTCGTAGTTACTATATACAGGTATCTGTAAAAAGGTAGGGTTGAACTTGTGATCCAGAATCTTCATACAGACGAGACTCATCCACCGTTGTGGTGGTCAATGTCTGTGGGTCCAATGTTTACCAGAGCGTATTCATATATAGGCATGCCTAGACCATGGGATTGCGTATCTGTCAGTTTCTCTGCTGCCGAAGTTTCGGCGGAACAATAGATCTCTTCGGCTGATGGGCACTAGAAACAGTGGGTTCTACCCCAAAATGTGGGACGCGTCGCAACTGACTATCTTACAATAATATATATATATATATACTTGAAGTATACAATATTATGATTTTCGTTGTGTATGATATAGGCAACGCACACGGTGTATATTTCGACAAATATCACGAGGAATGGAACAGTGGGTGGTTGGCGACCTTTCAGCTTTGAAGCCAAGTTAGTATTCGGCACTGGCAGGCGGCAATGCGTGTCCCGTGATGTTCTATTAGTGTCGATTGGTCGATTGATGCTGCTAGAAGTATATGTGGCATGTGGTGGAATTGCCAAAACCAAGAGATTTGTAGAGAGAAAGTGTTCTAAATGTGGCGCTCGTTACCACATAGTAGCACATCTACCGTTGGGGGTGCATATGAGCAGTTTCATGCACGGAACGGCTGGAATATTTCAATGCAATGCTAGAGACGGAGTGTGTTTGGTATCCGTGCTGCCGGCCAGCGTGAGCACCTCACACCTGGGGTGTGTCCCTATCCCGTAGTCTGATTCTGGTCGCATCCGTTAAGAGTGGCAGGTTGATCTGGCAACATGAGATATTTTGCATCCAGGAGTCGGATAACGTTCGGTCGGTATAGGGAGGGTGGGGTGTGTTGGTCACTTAGCGTCAAAGGTGTGCTCCTGCCGCAAAAAGGGATTGAATTCGACATTGTTAGGGATAAGCAGACGTAGTCAGCTTCGGTACCAACGATGCTGTCGAACACACCACGTAGTGATAGACGGTCAATGAATCTGGAAAAGTGCTTCGGTTGTCGAGTGAGAATAGTTGTGATAATGGTTACTATTTGCACAATATCGGGCACGTTTGTACGGCCACCCTTAACTACGGTGGACTAAGATTGTCCCAAGACGCCCCCTTGGCAATGGCTCGTAACCATTAAAGTGCCTCGTCATGTACCCCGGTGTATACATGCCAACCGGTCGTCCGTAAACTGCTGCAACTCATTCTGTGTGGCGGGTTATTAATTATTCAGGGGGGGCGAAGAAATTGGCTTGCTCACACATGAGTTAGAACCGTGCACGTTCTGCTACGTGGTTTCGTTTCTGTAGCCAAACGGAAATACTACCCCTGCTTCCGCCGCACGTACGTCAGTCCCACAGCCCAGACCGGGGCTATGAGGCAATATCTCCATCGGAGGTGTAATTGGTATATGCACCCACGGATCAAATGCTTAGGACATCCCTAAGAACAGGCTTTCCGCCGTGGATAATATCAGGTTAGACCGGAGACAATAAAAATGAACGACGAAAACGACCATGCATTGTTATGTTTTCGATTTCTTCCATACATCGAGATAACGCTAGATTCACTGCGATTTTTGCTTCTAATCCTCCACGTCCATTATACAGCATTGACCCAAACGAAACCAAATTTATTTCCGGCTCAGACAGTCACCGAACAATATTTCTTTCTTTGAAAAACCTCGGGTTTGAATGCTCTTCTCAAATCGTTTAACGCGACGAAAGTGGTGGGCTGTTCGTTCTTATCACTCGGTGACTGAAGTACCACGCGACAACAACGTATACCGCGACGTTGAGAACAGTTCCGCAGTACGCACGTGCTTCGTTGTCTGCGACGTGCGCTTTATTGATGTCATGTGTCGTCCTACATTTATCCTTGACTTTGGCTCTAGCGGGGCTTTCAATTTTCCTGTTGTTGGACAAACGTACGCCACGAAAAGAACCCACAAGAACTTTTATTAGGCTCGTTGCTTGAGGAGCTCAATACCCGACCCAAATTCTGATTGTGACAATATACGAATGTTCAGCCAAGATGAACAATCCAATGGCCCAAGTTTGCACCCAACAACATGTTGAAAATCACACGTTGTGGCGTAGTTCGTCAGTTAATCAGCCCTGGAAGTCAGAAAGAGGTTTCGCCGAAACGTGCGACCCTGGTATGTCAACTGAACACCATCAAATATCCATTGAAGGACTGCATCGCGTGAGGAGCATTCAAGTGGGCGTAAAAAGAAATAGCTTGCTGTTACCGTCATTCATCCAACAGGGCAAGAGAGCTAATTCATCCGAGATCCGAACGTTGTCGTCAATATGTCGCGGCAACCTTGGCACAGGCTTGCTGGGACGCTTTTGATTTTTATATGGCTTCCTCTCGCCAGTAGATGGGTTTTAGCTTGCACAAGAGATTTTGTCTTACAGTGAATGGACCTAGGGGTGCAGTACAATGAACTCTGGTCTACCCCTTGTAAAAACATTCGAAGCAGGCCCACCAACCGTGTCTTGGTGTTACAGTAGGTGTCGCGTTCATGTTCGGTCTCTCGCCACTCTTATCTTGTACGTGCATGGGGCGAGAAGCGACGCTATATCACTTAGAGCACCTCCAACGGGTGCAGTAACGCATTGTTGAAACAATACCACAAATAAAACATTGATATGCCGGTGAGAACGGCAACAATATGGTAGGAGCGACATATTCGAAACTGATACTACTGATACCTGCCGAGAATCTAACGAAGAGTGCGCCGTGTTTCGTAGAACCAGTGAATCGCATAAACGTGTTCCATAAGCGACCTTTAACTACGTTTTAAAAACAGCGTAGTGACTGACGAATATGTTGTCAACAAAGGTGACATCTTGTGCCCAAAATACGTACCAGTAGTAGATACAAGGTGCTTCGATTCCGTGGCCGGCATCTGCCCGCTACGCCAGCTCAGACAGAGCAAAACGTACAGAGGACAGAGGTCAACGATTTGGTACAACTTGCGACTTTATACTACCAAGAGCTCAACGCTCCAGGACAGTAAACAGGACGTCGCATTCACGCATGCATCACATAATCCGTACGGAAGAGAAACAACGGAAATATGAGTAGCAGTGTTGTATATTTCTGAGGTGGAGATATAGGCATGTTATTGCGAATCACCAGCTAGCTGCTACTGCTTGTGGTTGTAAACGGTTTCTGCACGGGCAGATTTCGATGCATCCGTTCGATTTAAAAACACAGCGAGCTGTAGAAGATTCTCGACGACATTACTTGGGTGGCGGCGATCTGTAGAAGATACTCGACGACATGGTGCGGGCCGCGCTATGATCGGCTCGTAGCACGTGTTTTGCTCCGTTGTGCTGGACCGATTGCGCTGTGATGTGGGGTTTGTGCAGTAGTAGATGGTCGATGACAAAAAAACATGCTAGCTCATGAGCGGGGTGTGCTTGTTGTGTGATTTGAGCAGAAGCAGATAGGATCATAAATGAATGTGTATCGTACCCACATACGGACCTAAACCTACCTCGTACTGGTACGTAAAATAAAAGAACGGACACAAAAGAAAATTGGAATAAAAAGCGAGCACTAAATGTTCGACGACACAAACATGTTGATCTCGCCAACTCTGACTACTCGTAGTTGAATTACTTCCGTTGTCGCGCAGCAGCTACTCACTACTACGTGTGCTTTGATACCTTGAGGGCTGTGTGCGCTGAGCTGCGCCGTTCTGTTTTGTCCTTGAGGTGGATGTAGTAGCTGTGTGTGGGTGTGGTTAAATGAGACTTGAGCGGAAGAAACAAGAGCAGGTGTGCAAAATAAACGTGTCGTCTATGACCCTATCATGATACAGGCAAACAAAATGGGTACACTTACGTACGTATTCGAACGTAACGAACTTTTCGTACTGAGTAACACTGAAGGCACTTGCTACCGACGATAGAGGTGCACCATTTTTTCTCTGAGGCTCCTCACTTGAAGAACTCTGAAGGTCACCCGCAAACAGATTTGGAGTAAACTGATAGTGTCATCCGATGAACAAACCCATTACCTTGGTATACAAGAAATTCAGATTGAAAAACACGAACGACATTGCGACGATTGTGGGGGTAGGGAGCCCCGCCATTCAGAAACAAAATCGACTAAAAGTGCTACCTCTACCATAGCATGCGTCTGAATCCCGATAAAAACGCACACAATAAGAATATTATCGGAAAAAATATATCGGAAAACACATCGGAAATATATCGGAAAAAGAATGTATCGGAAAACACATCGGAAATATATCGGAAAATATACATCGGCAAAGATATATCCAAAAATAAATCGAAGAAAAGTGACGAAAATGTGTGGAAGTAAGAAATGGCGAAGAGAGTTGGGAAAACCCCCCCGATATTTTGAAATTCGTCTCCGAACCGAAGAAGAGTCGAAGATGAGCGACAAAATCACGTAAGACGCCAAATGACGAAAAAATAAGAGTAAAACGAAGAGAAACGAGAATTGAGAACACGAAGAACGCCAAGAAAGCAAAGAATGCAAAAAAAGCCGGGAAGGTTCTCCAAGAAGGTGAGTTAGGCAGGCGTGCTCCAGGTGGGAGCGCTCAGAGCGAAGCGTGTTATTGATAAATCAGATACAAGTGTAATTATGTATATATTTACGACCGTAGTAAACCACACCCGAAGGCAAAAACAAACCCGGTACCACGACTGGGCTTCACACATGCCGGGTGCCGACTAACGTGTCGTGGTGGAGGGGAAATTCGATGGAGTGGAGCCGGGAAGGGAGGCGGAGGGGTGGCGGGGGGGGTCCACTGGTGGTCACAATCACGCACCACACGGATGGAGACATAACACAAGAAGTAGAAAACGGCACGCGATACGATCATAATATATAATCTATAGAGATTTGGCTCATTGACTCACCCTCGGTCGAACGGAGAGACTGTACCACTGTACATCAATTTCTTTATCGTCCATGTATTACATATTTTGTCCGTGAGCGTAAAGTTGCCCAGTGCTCTCGATGCTGAATATTGCAGTCCCAAAATCGTCTACCCTCCGTATTGATTTGACAACCCAGGGTCGAGTCATCCCCCCAGCTACATATTCAACAAGTATAGACATACGTCACCCCAATACGCCGACTCTATCCATATTAACCAGGCAATCATTGATCGCAGCCGCTAAGGCATATGAACACGTCAAGCCCCCCGCTTTCGGCGCATACCAGCAATACATCAAACCCGGACTTTTAGAGCCAGGCAACGCATGTCGCAGTTGTTATCACATTATGCAACCCATGTTGCACAGAGTGGGGTAATTGGGATATATACCTACCAGGTGTGTGTTTATATATATGTTTTCACTGTACTGGTGGAGAGGACGCGCGGCGACGGTCGTCCACAAACATATTAATATAATACAAATTAAAAATACACAACAGCTGTGAGATCTAGGATTTCGTCGAAACTCAAACATATTGTGTGCGTCCTTTTAGCAGCCCCGTACACATTACGTCACTATCCCTGTCTCCAAGACAACTATATATTGCCCAAATATGGTGAACCTCACATCTAATGATTCACGGTGCTCATGGTTCTATTCGGTATAACAAACCTGTAAGCGCGGCGTCGAAACGCAGATATTCCTTGTTTCTCCGATTGGCGACTTTATATCCTATACGCGTGTACTGCTGTACATCATAGACGCAAGCGCCTCTTACGCTGTTCAGACCAGCGTCGGATCGCGTTGTTCGTGCCGGTTACTGCTTCAATGTTCAAAACACGAAAATGTCATCTGCATACTACGCAGCATATTAGAGAGGATTATACGTTGAGATGTGGTACTGCGGTAGAAACCGCGCCCAGCATTATATATGTCTGCCATGAATGGTGTTGTTTCGTACCCAACTATAGTTGTTCTAATATAAATATGACCATCGTATGGTATACAGACGGTTGTCTGTGAAACTACTCAATCCAAATTTCTTATAAATATTAAACGGAAAAATATATAATAACAGGAGTTTAACGCGGTATACACATTGGGAACTCGGGCATTAAGTGTCTTAGTCATACACGGGTAGATGCTGGTGTCAATTCTCTGTGCATTACTCACGCGACATGCGAATAATTTTGTTTGATTCCTTGTTGACCAAAACGAACCAGTCCACCGCAAGCAGGTACGACGGCATACAGTGCTGTGCTGCGAGCGAACCTAAGATGAGTTTCCCTATGCTGTTCGTGATGACTATCACGACAAGACCGATTATACGCTCAACCCACCATTGCAATATATCACGTACACTGATACCTCCTGCCTGGCACAACGAGAACAGCGTTAACGATTATTCCTTAGCAAACTTTATATCGCCTGCGGGAGTCTTCGCCATCGAAAGATGAACGGTTTGGGGTGGGTTTTCTTTATTTGCGTATGCACACGACACGCCTGGAATAAGAAATGCGTCAAGATCACGTGTGCGTGTGTACGGCGCCAACACGTCATACGTGCAATTTACCACTTCGTCTTGTTTCAGAAGTTGGTCAATCTACCACATACATGGCTGACGTTCTATATCAATTGTTTGTAGGAAGCTCACGCCTGCCCTCCGAATCTCGCTCACATAGCAGTTATTTTCTCCGGCTTCTCTGTGTATGTTATAAATAGTAAGCATACAAGCTTTTGTTAGGTAACTTAAACACTACAGCAGCAGTAGACCAAATGGTTAGGCACGCTGCTTTGTGCCGGGCGCTTTCACGCAATACAACACCCCCCCTGTGGCGAAATCAGAGCCGACTACGCCCTAAGAAAACGCGGCCCACAGAACGAAAACGGTATATTTGAAAACATCTCGCCGACATCTTTCCATAGACACGTCGTCCTGCGCGTCGTCCTACGTTTGCCTTCTCCACGTTGTCGAGAAAACAGGTCTCCAAAATGGTCGGAGGGCGTGTCGCATCTTGATTATAGCATAAGGTATATCTTCGGGCGAAGTTAAGCACGAATGTGCTTGCTGCTGTACTACGTACCAACGGTGTACCAACTGTGTAAAGACGAACTACAGACAATACGTTGCCTAGCGTGGCAACCTCAAGTACATAGGGCATTGATGGTATAGGACCCGGGCAACTGAACCCGGCTGAGGCCTGCCTTGCTTCGGGCGGTGTACACAGTGGGCATGGGCTTCGCCTGTATTCTACGCCACAACTGTTTACGTGTAATTAGGATATTTTCTGCCTTAAGTACTATTTTTTATGCTACCACAACTCGGGACGCCCACACAGATATCCTCGCAGTGAAACAACCGGGTAGGGTCCACATATCTGATATTTCGTGGGCGCGAAGACGGAAAATTTAAAATTATCTCTTGAAGGCTCCGCATGTGTGCCGGCTACCGACGGCACACACGCTCAGGGAAAGAGAGAAGAGGTCGAGGGGTGGAGAGGATGGGTGGGAGCTACAACAACAGCAACCGTTGTCGTGGGTGTTATGGGGGAATGCAATGCCAAGTGTATTTTGCTGCGCCAGTCGTTGTCATGTATATGTATGTCTGTCTCAAGGGTCGTGGCTATAGAGCTTTTTTTTTGTCCCTCTATAAGGACGAATCGGTATGGACACTGAGTGTGCTGGGTGTCGATGGGTGGAAAAAACCGTTGAAAAAAAAATACGCACATGCAGCGGTGAGGATGCAGTGTCAGCAAAGAGACTGCTATTTTCGGACACGTCAAGCACACCATATTAAGATATTTCAGTCTAAAAATGGTATATTACGTCTAGACGGCGGTCTGTCATACATAGGGCTGAGTCTCAGCTGTGATTGAAAACAATCAAAATTAGATGTTGGTTGTTGGTGGCTCATAACGCCATATTTACCAAGGAGCAACAACGACAAAGCGCAGAAAAGAATAATAAAAATACTCGTACAAGATGGCTCTCGGCAACAGCTTTGCTCTTCCCTGCTTGCTTGTTTGTGCTGTCGGACTCTGGTCGACACGAACGTACTGCTGTATGAACTTTGCTGCTCTGTGCACGCCGACTTCACGCTGTTCTGATGTGCTTGAGGTGCGTAGATTAGTTACTGCTGCTGTGGCTATCGGAGGTTGGATTGTGCCTTCCAGGTGTGCGCGAAAGGAGCAGGTTCAAAAACCAAACAAAAAGAAGCAAAAAAGCAAAAATACTGTAGTAAAAAAATGTCAATCCCCGGATCTTCCTGAAAAAACAATTTTTCCGTCGGCAATTTGTGGCAGAGGAGGATGGCTGCAAGTGGTGAGATATGAGGAGGGCAACTTCATGATATGCCGACATGAGAGTAAGTGAGTCGACAAGCCTGAGGAACGCTCGGTCCCTCCCAAACCGTTTAACGGTTACAGAAATCGGAGAAACACGATTATTAAGAAGTTGGCTTCAGTTTCAAATTTCCCTTCTTTCGTTTTGGCTATTGTTTTGGTGATTCACGTCGTGCATGCTGCAGGGTTTGTCACTTTATAATAACAAAAGGGAATGTATACCTCACGTGCAATAGTATAATTGACCTCGCGAAAACGTATCAATTGTCGACTTAAGAAACACATCCAATACATGACGAGTAACTGTGTCCATTTTCGGCTGTTAAGTACCTACAACCTGACACACCAGTGTAATGTATATATATTCAAAATCAGTGCTGGGTCAGTTAAGAGTTCAGCACTACTGTAGGCACGACGATTGATGTTAATACGGGGTTTTGCTTGTCGAGGACAGGGTTCTTAGAGAGAAAACAAAATGATGGAATTTGTGCAAGAAGTACTTGCTCCATTAATACAATTGTCTGCATTATTGGTGACTGCATGCGGTGCTGGCTAACGTAACGTTGACGACTAGGAGGGTTGTACGGTTGGAGTTATCTGAACGGAGCAGAACTGCACCACCAACCGCCTCTGAACGAGGAGTCAACTGCTGCTGTGATACCAATAAATACAGTAGTCAGTATACCCGCTGGACACGGTAAATACCACCTGAAGAAAAAGAGAAAGGTTCATCATTTGCCCAAGACGAACACATCCACAACAATAAGTGGGCTAAGAAAAAATCATGAAAACGGCAAGAGCGCTACGCCGTAAAATAATGGCCACGGTCAACAGGTCTATACAGCACTGCATGAAAATATTCAGTACTGGGTACGCTATGACTGACTACGGACTGTGTCCTCCTCAACGGGAAAACTCGATGAACGCCCTTAGAGTATGCACGCATTTATATTGTTGCGTCCACACAATTCAAAACATTCGAACCCAGTATCCGCCCATTTCATACACTGAACCATCCACTTTCAAGCCTAGGCGCATACGGGGTATTCAGACGTAAACGCTGGAGATGAGGTACTAATGATGTGCTTCGAAGTCGTGTATTTGTTTGCCAGGCAAATGAAAATACATCTGTCGATCGATCGAGCCATGACAGCCGACCAAACAACCCGGGCCACCCTTGGTTCAGTTGACCAGCGTAATGCATTTTACAGCGGAGCATACGCCCAGAAAACGCTGCCGCAATCAAGCAACATTCAAACGAGATTTACGCTGAACCCGTTGTCAAAACGTTTGAATGCCACACGACTCACTTAGCCCACCTGTACCAGACTGCCCCTACAACAGCCGTGACACCCACTCTTCGTGGCCTGTATCAAGTTTATAAGATCCCAGCACATACACCAATTGACGATGGCCTTCAAACAACTTCTGAAAAATGCAGTGGGGATTGCCACGGTCTTCCTGCTGCTGGACCAAACTACGACCAAGGTGGGAGCGTGTAGGTGCCTGCCTGCGGGTCTGTACGAGGGCTTCGAATCTGCAGATGTTGTGCTCCACGCAACCGCGCTCAATAGGTGAGGGAGGACATATTTATGCAGTACCTCATTAGAGGGGGTCGTCGACAGTGCTCGACCAGGGGTTCCACTCTCTTTATTCCGTCGAGTGTACTGTCTTCGTGTATCACGCAAATGGAGTGGTTCAGCACCACAGCCACCACCGCGTTAGCTCGGCAATCATTAGGTGTGCTTTCAAACGTCGTGAAAAGCGAGCGCCGAAATCGACCACGGCTGTCACGTATGGAGTACCGGTAATAATCAAGAAATATAGCAATTAGCTCTAAACATCCAACCGCCATTTAACCAATTTTACGTCGTGAAAGAAGATCCCTTGCGTCAGCGCAGAGGTATTTCCTAACTCACACCCTAGGACGCACGCTATGTACAGATACGACGTTACACTCCTAAAATGTTCCGAAATAAAATCAAACCGGACGAGTGTTGGTTCTGCGGGAGTTAAACAAATATCTGGATATTTTACCAAAGTATTTGAGTACTCGTTTTTAGCAAACCCCTCCCTGCCTTGGTGTCAAAAACAAAAGGGAGCGTCGTGTTGACCTCACGCGCTCTTCGTGCCCTAGTTGCCGCACGTCATACTGTTATGTTCCCAAAATCACCAACGCGGGCCCACTGCACTAGTGGATCTCCCCCCGGTACACACTACACGGGCGAGTACGCAATGCCGGTGTGATTGACATACCCGATATTTCCGATCTGTGTATTGCTTGGGACAGAAACAATTTCAGCCCAAACTGTACAATGACGCGTGCTAGGGTAGACGTATCACTCTAATGCTAGAACGGTTTTCGAATGACGGGTTCCATTGCCTCAAAATCGTCAAAATTAAAGTAATTCAAACTAAATACGGAGTTCTACACCTACAGCAGTAGGCCATGGGATTTATCGTCGAGGAGCACTTCCATATACTTTCCAAATGACTTTCTGGGTGATATATATATAGCTCCTCAAATGAGGAGCCTCATAAACAAATGGCTGCACCTCTACGTAGCATGCGTCCAATTATCTAACATGTGCCGAAATTGTTGTAGCTCTGTTGGAGTGATCGACGTCCAAGCTCAAAGTGCTGCTGCCCAAACCCAATATTCATGAATCTAAGCAACGATTATCCCGATGGTTGATCTTGTAATCTAGGTGCAGAACGACTAACTATTCCAACTAATGTTTCATTCGGACAACCTCTTTTCGAAGTATGTAAGTTCAGCAACCACGGAACTCATCACTGATTCGGCTGAACCGGCTTATCATACTCCTGTTGCAGCATTCCACCAATGGTTTTATTGGAGAACACGTCTCTGGTATTGGACTGAACCGCAGGTCAGAGCAGCTGGACATGTACGACCTCTATACCTACACGTTGGACACAATCACCATCTACAAGGAGGAGCCCAACGTCACCTACGCGCAAGAGGTGACGCACGCGACGATTACGGTACACCTCATCTCTTCGGGGATACTCCCTCGAGAAGGTCCTTATCTCGCCCATGAAATGGCGCGGATGAGGATTGCTGACTTGACGACGCGTGCTACGACAGACGTAGCACTTTCTGGATGTTTTGTTTCTGAGTGACGGCGCTCCTTAACACAAAATCGCCGAAATGTCGCTCGTTTTTTTTTCAATCTGAATGTTTGGTATACCTAAGCCATGGGGGTGAGTTCAGAGCTCTTCAAGTGAGGAGCCTAACTAAAAGACTGGTGCACCTTTGTTCTAGCACGTGTCTAGGCACATAATTACAACCTATGTACAACAACAATGATGTTCAATGAATATATTGGTCTTGGTTAAGCCGAGAAGCCCCATTTGCCGGCATTGTGATCGCCAAGAATGTGATAACGCTATCGTTCCACGCGCCAGGTAAGCTTCACCTCACCTGACGATGCCTCTTCCCTGTGCGGGGTAACGCTGGAGCTGGGAGAGGAGTATTTGATCGGTCTTTACCGAAACAACGGTCTTCTCACCGCTACCACGTGCGGACTTCTGTGGGATTGGAGCTGGGTGTCAGATGAAGACAAGGTATCTCTCGAAGGAGGATGCGAAGATGACCCTTGCGATGGGTGGTGCGGCGAGTTTCAGGTACCGGAGGGACCGAAGATAAAGGGGGGGGAAGCCCGAATACTTCTATTTTATGGCATCACATCATAAATACGCCCACCGAACTTTGAGTGATGGTTGGCGTAGTCTATGACGTTTTTTATGATGTGAAGTTCTTACGTCGAACTTACGGCCGAGTATGGAGGAACATTTCTAGTTGACGAATTGCCCTGCTTGAGGTATTTCGACTTTACTGTGAACAACTCGAGCTCGGAAAAATCACGCAAGCGTTGGCCTTCGGCGTAGAAAAAGCGCGAGAAAAAACGTTGTTGTTTCGAATGAACAAAGCCGTTGAACAACGTTGAAGACTTGTTATCTCTACGTGGGAAGAAGGGCCCCCTAAATTACTGTGCCATGTTGGACATACTCTTAACAAGTGGTAGCACCGTTCCAGAAAAGAATTGCCAGAATTCACATCGTGCTCCGGGTAATTCGGAATATGCGCACAGTTTGCTGTCGACGTCACGAAATATTAACGGAGCTACATCATCCCGTTTAACATCACTCGTGATGTATGCCACCATTGGCGGAGCTGGCACGCCTCAGTGTGTGTTGGTCAATATCTTCTGGGACTATGACATTAATCAGTGAAGGAACGTTTTTTTATACGTCACCCATTAACCATGATATCGCCCGGGTGATGACAGGAATGCCTCTACTACCCCTTGGCTTCACCCGGAGTTTACTACTGCACGGATGTTTGTGACCCGAGCCCGTGCGATGTTGGAGAAGTGTGCACGTTGGAGTACGCTCAGTGCGTGCATCCTCCGTGCCCAGAGATTGCCAACTGCACCGCATCTTCCGACTGAATTGGGGGGGAGAACCACAGGTAGGAAATATCTGCGTGCATGCGCACACGTCGATTTAAGGAGCGCGTATGTTAAGAGTAAATTTGTTGATAATTACGGTGTCGGCGGGTTTGCTTTACTATCTGTTGCGCTACCTCATTCTGGTGACGACATAGACCCACGCTACAACCAGGAACATGCCGACCGTTATGTGATATACACAACTTTCACGAGCTTAACCCTGACCCTTCTTTCGATAGTATTCCGATAGTGTGGTCCAGAACCGTTTCTGAGCGACAAGCTCATATACTAAACTACTACCAAACAGCGTTGATGTATCCTTGGGCGGAAACCAATCATTCACATACCACATCACACAGAACCTCAGAATTTTATCGGCGTCACTTAAAGATGAGGGTTTGATATCCTCAAGGGGAGAACTTCTGCAAATAACATGAGTATCCGCTACCTTAGGATACTTTTCTATTGTTACGCGCTGATATCATGTGTACCGTTGTGTTTGTGTTTTATTGAAGTTTCGTTCGTAGCTCGATGTATTTTGCTCTTTGTGCGTGCTTTGTCGAGACAACCACACAAGTGGTGGAGTGGCAAGCAAAAATGACGCAGCCAAGAATGGTCGTCCACCAAAATAAATTGACTGCACGTGTCAAATCGAGCGCATCGCTTAATTTGCGTGCCCGAATTGCATCGCCGCCTGCAGCAGATGGCCTTCGTTACGACAACAGGATGGCGCGTGGCTCCACGCGATCACTAACGGAAACAACACTTGAGCGGGCTAGAAGCAATGCCACTTGAAACATCTACCGGGCAGTTCGGCCGCCACTATGTCGGGATGACCTGAGAGCACTACAAGCGCTGATAAACGTTGACATCGACAAAATTCGTGGCCTGGACCGCGTTCCTTGTTCACTTCAACGAATCGCCATGCGTAGGCCCCTCAAGACACACTAAGTCCGGATGGCTCGTTCCATATGGATTAACAGGATGACAGTCTGTCTAGCTATCAATTTTTTGTATCTACTAGTGTGTCTATATGTGCGGACAGCTGCAATTGATTGGCGTTACCATTCGTGTTGGTACTGCATTCGTCATACCATTTGGCCCTGTTCATTGTCTGTATGAATGCTTGCTCAGCATGATTTGTGACTAATAGGTAGGTAGTTCGGGGACCGACGTAACCATCGAACATTGTGATCGGCTTGGATTCTGACCGACGTGAGCATGCACCAGGGCCATCAACCTCAAAATTCGTCTCGCCAGTCGCTGCATTCGCCGCGGCATCGAGGTTCACGTCCGATAAAATAGACATGGTTCTACAGACGTACCGGGCATGTTTATCGCGATTAAGAGAATGTCGAAAATGAGTAATTGTGTGCGATTTCTACGTTTTGAGGGAAGAGATGCTTGAATCGTGTATGTAACATGAAAATGACGTGGTATATACTATGGACACGTATCTATTCGACGGTAGGGGTTGCACTTGTGATCCAGAGTCTTCATACGGACGGGACGCACCGACCGTGAAGGTGACCAACGAAATTGTGTCCTATAATTACTAGAGGGTATTCTTTCATAGGCATGCCTAGCCCGTGGGATTATGTATCTCTAAGGTTCTCTCCTGCCAGTGTTTCGGCGGAATAATATCGTTTCTTGGGCGATAGGCACCAGAAACCTTAGGTTCTAGCAGCAAAGGTAGCACGCGTCGAAAGTGAATTTGTTACATTGATATCTACATATTTATACACTCGATGTATACAAGATTCCGATTTTTAGTGTATGATAGAGGCAATGCACCCGGTCTATAATAGGTCTAATATAACGATAGTGGAACGCTAGACGGTTGGCCGACCTCTAAACATTGAAATCAGATTGGTACTTGGCACCCTGGCAGGTGGTATTACCTGTCCTACGAGGTTCAAAGTTTGTTGATTGGTCGATAGTTGCTGCTAGAAACAGATGAGACAATGGGTGGAGTTGCCAACAACAAGAAGTATGTGGAGAAAACGTGTTCTGATTGTGATCCTCGTTACCACATATAACATCTACGGTTGGACGTGCGTATGACCAGTCTCATGCCCGGAGCGGTTATAACATTCCAATTCTAGCGACGGGTGGTGTTTGGTATCGGTTTAGCCCACCTAGATAATTACATCACACCTGTGGCGTGTCCCTATCCCATAGTCCGATTGTTGTCGCATCCGTTAGGAATAGCAGCCTGATCTTGCAACACGATGAATTTCCTGTATCCCGGAGTCGGAGAGTGTTCGGTATCGAGAGGGTGGGGCGTGTTGGTCACGCAGAATCTAATGTGTGCTCCCGCCGCAAAGCGGGATTGTATTCGACAACGAGAGGAATAAGCGTACGTGGCCCGGTTCGGTGCCAACGATGCTGTCGAATACACTGCCAAGTGGTAGACCGTCAATGAACGCCCAAAGGTGCTTCGATTGTCCATTAATGATAGTAGAGACAATGAATACTATTCGCACCGTTAGATGCACGTTTGTATGGCCGCTCTAAACTCCTGTGGACCTAACGACGTCCAAACACACCCACCTTGATAATAGCTTGCAGCCACTGCATTGCCTCGCCATGTACCCCGGTGTACATATGCCAAACACTTCGCCGTGGACTGCTGCGACTCATTATGTATGGCGGGTTTTTAATTATACAGGGATCGAAAAAACCGATTTGGCCGCACATGCGCGTGAGAACCATGCACGTTCCGCGGGGTGGGTTTCGTTGATGTAGCCGAAAGGTAACACTTTCCCTGTTTCCGCCACACATACGTCAGTCACACATCCCAGACCGGGGCTCTGAGGAAGTATCTTCGTCGGAGGTGTAATTGCTACAGGCACCCCCGCATCAAATGTTTAGGACATCCCCTAGAACAGTCATTCTGCCGTGGATACTCTCAGGTTAAATGGTGGACTAGAATGATGAACGACAAAAAGCGCACAAGCATTATTGCGTGTTTGGTTTAATCGATACATCTAAGTAACGCATGATTCAGTCCGATATTAGCATCTAACCCTCCACGTCCATAATCCATCCTGCACTCAAACCCAAATTATTTCTGTCTCAGACAATCACCGAACAACAAAGCTTCATCGAAAAATTCCCGTATGAATGCTCTTCTTAAATGGTTTATCGCGACTAACGTGGTGCGTTGTTCATGTTTATTCCTCGGTGACCGCAGTACCATGCGCCAAAAACGTATACCGCGAACGTTGAGGAGAGTTCCACAGTACGCACGTGCTTGGTTGTGTGCGACGTGTGTTTTTGTGTATTATGTCGTGTGTTGTCGTTCTAGTTGTGTTTTTCACCTTTGTTCCGGCGGGGCTTTCAATCGGCCTGTTGTGGTACAAACGTAAGCCACGAAAATAGTTCACCATAACGTTTTTCAAGCTCGCCGCTTGGGGAGCTCCATAACTGACCCATATACACGGATTGAAATAAAATACGAAACACCGACGAGATGAACAATCCCATGGCTGAAGTATGCATCCAATAACAATGCACCCAATGACAGTTTGAAAATCCAACATTGTGGGGGCATGATTAGACCAAATACTATCCAGCTGGCGCTTTCCCTCAGCTAACGAACTGAAGACACAAAACAAGTGTGTGCAACTGCGTTTCACGCCTAGGTGCGTGGCTCATAACCCGTTCAATATTCCTTGTATGCCATCTGTACACCATTAAGTGTCCCTTGACCCACCTCACCTCGTGAGGAGCATTCACTTGAGTGTTTGAGAATCGGCTTGACGTTACCTTCATTCATCCAACATCCCAATATATCTGACTTACGGTGATCCAACCGTTGTCGTCATTCAGTCGCGGCGACCTTGGGCACATGCTTACCGCGAAAGGGTTTTGTTTTTATGGCTTCCTCTTACGAGAAGATAGGTTTAACTCGCACAAGATATTGCGCACTACAGAGAATGGACCGATGAGCGGAGTATATTGCAAGTTGGGCTTTCCCTTGCAAATAACGTTTAAAGCAGGCCCACCAACCGTGGCTTGATGTTCGGGTTCGCGTTCATGTTCGATCACTCGCCACTCCTATCTTGTGCGTGCGTGGGACAAGAAGCGACGCAACACTTTTTAAAGAACTCTGGCCGGGTGCAGTAACGCGTTCTTGCAACAATATAACTTCAAAAAGACTGGTGCTATGGTAGGTGTGTGTGGGGGGGGGGGGTTATCGGTTTTTTTTGCTGCCGTCCAGAGCCACTCCGAAGAGTGACTCCCCTATATGTTTGCGTTCTTCCAACTTTTATGCTTTTTCATTTGGCGATATGCACCACATTGGGATTCTTGTCACTTGCGCTGCGCCAACAAACCGAAAAATCCTCCTTGGAGAGAAGTAATGAGTCACTCACCCCAGTGGCCTAAACGCGGTAGTGAAAATGGGGGTACCCCCCCGACCGTATCCTTAGTCAAAGACACATGCTACCATAGAGGTGCACCAGTCTTTTTCTCAGGCTCCTCACTTGAGTACCTCTGTACATCGTCCACAAACTGATTTTTGAGTAAACTAAAAGTGCAACCCGATGAACAAACACATGGTCTAGGTACAAAAAAATCATATTGTAAAACAAGTATAGCATCCACACAAATTTGGGTTAAGGAGCCCCGTCATTCAGAAAAAAAACGCCAAACGTTGATACATCGATCGTAGCACGAGTCAAAAACATGGATATACGGGTGAAAACGGCAACAAGACTGTATGAGCGAGTTAGTCGAAACAGATACTATCGATACCTGCCAAGAATCCACCAAGGTGTTCTCCGTGTTTCGTGGACCCAGCGTATCGTGCAAACGTGTTCCATAAGCGACATCTAACTACGTGATGAAAACAGAGTTGTGACTGAAGAATATGTCGTCAACATACGTGACCGCCTGAAACACCTCGTGGCCGAAATACGTAGTGTGTACAAGGCGCTTTGCTCCACGGGCGGCATCCGCCCGCTGCAATAGCTCACGTAGAGCAAAACGTGAAGCAGATAGAGGTCCTTGGTTTGGTAAAACCTGCGAGTTGAAAACGCCAAGAGCTCAACGCTTAAAAAAAATAAACAAGACTTCACGTTCACGCATGCATCGCATCATCGGTACGAAAGTGAAATGGTGGAGGGAAGAGTAGTAGTGTTGTATATTAATGAGTTTGAAACATATTGCAAGTCTTTGAGCATTACCGGCTATATAGCTGCTGCTGGTGGTGGTTTTAAGCGTTTTCTGCCCGTCGGGCAAATTTTGATGTATCCTTTCGTTTGGGAAACACGGCGAGTTGTAGAAGATGTTCGACGACATGATGTGGGTCACGGCGGGCTGTAGAAGATGCTTGACGACATGATGTGGGTCGCGCTATTATCGGCACGTACGACGTGTTTTGCTCCGTTGAGCTGGGCTGATTGCGCTATGCTGTGGTGTGCTTGCGGTAGTAGGTGGCCGACGACAAAAAAACATGCTAGCTCAGGAGCTGGGTGTGCTTGCTGTGATTTTTGAGCAGAAGCAGATAGATGCATAGACACATGCTACGCTAGAGGTGCACCATTTTGTTTCTTTGGCTCCTCACTTGAAGAGCTCTAAACCTCACCTTACAAACTGATTTTGAGAACCGTGAAAGTGCGACTGGATGAACAAACCTAGGGTATAATCATACAAAAAGAAATATTGCAAAACAAGAACGACATTCCGACGATTTTGGGTTAAGGAGCTCCGTTATTCAGAAACAAAAAACGAAAAGTACTACCTCTATCGTAGCACGCGTCCGTAAATAAATGTTCATACGTACGTGCGAACCTAAACCTACCTCGTAGTGGTACGTACAATATCGTACTGGTACGTAAAACAAAAATATGGGGTACATACAAATTTCTAAAAATAAGCGACCTGTAAATGTTATGTTCGACGATACAAACATTCTGATCTCGCCAATTCTGACTACTCGTACTTGAAATTCTGGCGTTGTCGCGCAGCAGCTTCTTAGTACTACGTGTGGTTTGAAGCCTTGAGGGCTAACTGCGCTGTCATGTGCTGTTCTGTTCTGTTATGCCCTTGAGGTGGACGTAGTAGCTGTGGGTGGGTGTGTTTGAATTGTTATTTGAGTCGAAGAACCAGGTGTAGGTGCAAAATAAACGTATCGTCTACGATTATATCATGATACGGGCAAAATAAACGTGTACGTACGTAAATTTTCTTACATACGAACTTATTGTATTCGTATAGCACAGAAACTTCAAATAAACACCCACAACGTAAAGAACACGAAAAATATTTCGGACAATATACCGAAATCTAACAGATCCGGGAAATACTAGCGGGAAAATCATCGAAAAACGATTTATCGAAACTCGAATCAGAATCGAAAAACAATGAAAAACGAATTAAGATTCAAAGTGACAAAACAAGTAAAAAAACAAATCTCGACGTAAATAGTTAAACAAAAACATATACCAGGTAACGATTTTCCGAAACTCGGCTCAGAAAAACGAAAAAGAATCGAAGAGGATCGAGAAAATCGATGAAGACGCAAAATAGCGACAAAATAATGGGAAAATGAATTGGTGCATTCGGCACCCAACATGGTTGCTGTCTCCGGCGTTGGTTAGGTGGTGTCGTCTGCTTGCTGATGGTTGCAGGGTGACTGTTTTTTGCATTGTTTTCATTTTGGTCGTGCCGTCTTGTTTTTCAGTCAGTTTTTGCTCTTCTTGAGTACATCTCCTCTCCTTCCTTTGTTCCTTTTTCCCCTTTTCTTTTTTCCGTTTTTGCTTTTTCTTCTATCTTGTGCCTTGTTTTCATCCTCCTTGCAGATATATTCTGGTGTGCTGGCTTGCATATGTTCCGCCCTTGTATTCATTGGGATTGGCTTTGCATGGCCAAGTCACCTTGCTGTATTTGCAACGTGTAATTCTGTCTTGTAGTTTGTGACCACAGAGCTCGTCTCTCTAGGAGGCATCGGCACGGACACTGGTTGTGCTGGATGTAGATGGGTGCAAAGATCAGTTTTTAATGTAAAGAAAACACACACACACACACACACACACACGTATGTATGCCTATCAAGCATGTCGTGCATCGTCAGCCAGAACATGTCTTGACTAAAGGGCTACACGTACCGTGGTACGCGTCCGGCGCACAAGCATAGCTTGTTTCGATACGAGGTGTGTGAAACCATGGTGATGCTGCCTGCAACTGTGACACCGTCAAATCCGTCAACATTTTCTACTCCCCGAAAGTTGCAACAAAGGCAGGTGTGGCACACCAATCACAACGGTTCACTGTAGGGCTGTGAGTCGCCTGGACGTCTCGCCTGCTGTCAGTTGGGCGGTGGAGTAAAAGTCAGCTCACCAACGTAGGCATTGTGGTTAGACCCCACAGGTCATACCACAAAACGCGTAACCCTCGGATGCGGCAACGTCGAATTTCACGATTTAAGCACTCGATTGGAATACCCTAGCCAACTAGAACCTAGTCTGCGACTTGATTTTCACCCAACTCACAGCCCTAGTCCTTGCTGTGTTCACGTCCCTTCTTGATGTGCCGAAGGGTTTTTACCGCCACAGGCGATGGCGAGAATAGGGCGTTCCTCACACCACTGCTGCGCGCAAAGCCCGACATTCAATGCCGACTGAAGAAAGAATGATTCCTAGTGTAAGGAGTACGCGGGAGACAGCATCATGTGCGTCTCGGCAAGACGCTGCTCGCATGCCTCCTGCACGCGGTACCCGAGCTTCAACGTAGAATGGAACCAACAGGCAACTTACTCCAAGTTGCACGCTGAGGACGGCATGGAGAATGTATTCAGCAGGCGCTGCGTTCATGATTCTTGCAATAGAAGGCCGAAGGTCGTTATCGAGGTCAGCAAGACGGCGGCTTACTGCAAGCAACGTGCTGTGAACGGTACGGATGGTAGACGTTCGGAGGAGGAGATGCTCGCTTGATTCCTGCACACGACCCCCGATGTTCAATTGACGCGTGCTACGATAGAGGTAGCACGTTTCGGCGTTTTTGTCTCTGAATGACGGGGCCTCTTAACCCAAAATTGTCGGAATGTCTTTTTTGTTTTGCAATATATATTTTTTTGTATACCTCAGTTAGGCTATAGGTTTGTTCATCGGGTTGCGCTTTCATTCTTCTCTAAATACGTTTTGAGTGAGGTCTGGTCTAGCTCCTCAAGTGAGGAGCCCGAGAAAAAAAAATGGTGCACCTCGATCGTAGCATGTGTCAATTGTGAGAAAAACAAGACTGTGGCCTATTGCAGGCAGCATGCTGAGAACGGCACGGTGTTCGTTTGTAGCAGGCGTTGTTCACGTGACATCTGCAAAAACGCTCCGAGTTTCAATGTCGAGGGCAGGATTGCGGCGTAACGCAAGCAACGTGCTGGAGATGACATGACATACGCACATAACAGTCGGAGTTCGCACGACTCCTGCACTAAAATTCGAGTTTTAATGTTGAGGGCAGCAAGAGGGCGGTGTACCGCAAATATCATGCTGAAGACGGCATGGATATCGTCCGCAGGAGGCGATGCTCAAACATTATTTTACGCGAAGCACGAGTTTCAACGTAGAAGAAAGCCAGATGGTGGCGTACTGCCAATAACTTGCTGAGGACTGTATGTTGGTCGTCTGTAGCAGGTGTTGTTCGTACGACACGTGCAAGGTAGCGACGTACTTTAATGTCAACAGTAGCTAGACTGGGGCGTACTGCAAGAAACATGTTGAGAACGGCATAGTTCACGTCACCAGAACGCGTTGCTCGCATGATGACTGTGAGACACAGGTAGCCTTTAACCTCAAGGGTACCAAGACGGCGGCGTACAGCCGGAAGCATGCTGAAGATGGCACGGTGCACGTGCGAAGCGGGCATTGCTCATATGACGGTTGCATTAAGAAGTCGATGTACAGCTTAGAACGCAACATATCTGCGGTGTACTGCGCACATAATGCTCATGACGGTATGGTAGACGTCATCGTCAGGCGCTGCTGATGTTTCTTCTTTAAATCGAAACACACTTTAAAGTCAAGGGTAGAAAGACAGCAGTGCGTACGCAAGAAATCATGCCGAAGACGGCATGGTAGACATCTACACCAAGCCATTTTTCATAGCTCTCGTGGACGACGATTCCGCCCGCCACTTTCAAAGGCAGCAGGGCGGCGGCGTGCTACAGGCCACACTTATACGACGGTATGGTGCAAGATCTCAGCAGGCGTTGGGCTCATGAATCGCGCAAGAAAGAACCGTATTTGAACGCCGAAGGCACCAAGACGGCGGCTACTGCAAGTCACATGCCGAAGATGGCATGGTGGATGTCAGCAGCAGGCACTGAGCACATCAATCTTGCAATACGAGGCCGTCCTATAATGTCGAAGGTATACGATAACGACGTGCTATGAGACACATGCTGAGGACGGCATGGTGGATGTACCCGACGTGCGCTGCTCACGTAAATCCTGCACTAGGATGGCGAGCATGGGTGAGACATGCGTCGTCCACCTGAGCGATATATGTGGCTAACACGTGGCCTACATTGGATCCGCGTGCCAGGTGAAGAGTTGTGGGAAACAATCGCTTTGAGGGCACGACGCGAAGCAACCCACGCACTACCCACGTCATGGTGCCCTCCATAGCGGACTCGTCTGCACCGTCGGGATGGCTGGCAGCGAGGCAGACTTTCTGGTCCCGTCCTGCCGTTCTGTGAAGGGCCCCTCATTCCGCGTTAATGCTGAATGTTCGTTTTGAAAGTTTTCGATATATGTCAATAAAATGTTTACCGACATTCACCCGTCTATAGTGTCTTTGGATGTGGCGTGTGCGAAGCTTAATTTGTTTCCCACAGAGGTACAATAGACCTTCCCAGTGGGTACATAAAATTCGTTGTCGGATCATGCCCAAGCAATCCTATCCTGACGTCATGGGGGTTGCGCACTTCGTTGGGCATGTCATTTGTTTCAACCTAACGAACCTATGCCACCCAGAAATAACGCCAATAGCTCGACGGGGCAGCCTAGGGTGATGTAAGGTTGGCTTTGTGTCACAAGGTTTTGCCCGTGTAGTTGGAATGTATTGCTTTCTACGATAGAGGTAGCAGTTCCTGGCCAAAAACATTTCTGGCGGACGGTGGTCCTCAACTGCGAAGCTACCCAATATCATTGGAATACCAATTGTTATTTCAGTATTATTTGCTTCTCACATAGGGCATACCAGGTATAATTGTTGATCAAATTGCAAGTCTATTTCTTCCTGTAGAATCCGGTGTTTGGAGGAGACCGAATGCTCCTACTCAAGTAAAGACCTCCCGAGATTATAGGCGCTTCCACCATCGTAGCATGCGTCACCTTGTTGTACAGGGGAAGCGGGCTAGGTACGCTGAATATAGGACATCATTTTCACGGGCCTGTCTGGTTTGACAGCAAGGACCAATGCCGACGGCGTCGGTGGTACTAGAGGGTAGACCTGACATCGCAAACACGGTCTTTGGAAGTCTGAAGACAGCTTTTACACCAAGTAACCGGATGGGGCTAACCGTCGGCCTAGGTCTGGAACGTGGCATTGCACGGGTCGTCCAACAGGACGCTCAAGATGGTTCGTTGTTAAAACTCCCAGTGATAGGTGTCGAATCCATCGAAACGGAGGTGATCACGTTGTGGTTCGGCGATAGTAGAGTCCCCCGATGGAGTTGGTTCACGGCCGGAAGTCAACACGAATAACGCGTAGTACGACGAGATTTCTGGTGTTCGTTGAAACGAAAGTTCAAATCTTCAGATCTCAAACGCGATGCCACGCGCTAATCTTTAGACACGAAAACTAAATACATCGTTTTTAACATTTTATCGCAGACACATGCTATGGTAGTGGTGCACCATTTTGTTTCTGAGGCTCCTCACTTAAGGAGCTTCATACCTCACACAAAAACATGTTTGGGGTAACCTGAAAGCGCGACCCGATGACCAAACCTATGGCCTAGGTATGAAAAGTATTCATATTGCAAAACAAGAATGAATTTCCGACGATTTTGGGTTGAGGAGCCCTGTGATCCAGAAACAAAATTGTCCAAACGTTTTACTCCTGTCGTAGCACGCGTCCGCAGTAAAATGATTTTGGTTTAAAAAGGCAATACATTTTAGTGAAATAAACACCTACCTACTGATGGCAATTCAACGGCTCGTTCGAGGCGCCGGCTGTCACAGAATGTCATACCTGGTAGATCGTTCTATCGCTATGGCATGAACATGTCCTTTCGCTCTAATAGTGCAGGTTGCAAAACACAACGACGCGCAATAATTGACATTTCCATGCCTATGCCATCACACTGCCGCGAACCTCAAAATCAGACCCATGGCCATGTCAGGCAAGACCAAGGTACCGCCACGGCACTGCAGCATTCATAGGTCCGGCGCAGGACATGGCCATAGCCGCTCGCAGCAGTGCCATGGCACGCCACAAGGGTAGAATATCATGAGATGCTGTGGCTGTACGGCTATTGCGTTATAGCAACACATTCCCTGTCATGCCCGTGGCGACATGAGTCACAGACATTACACCGCGAGCCAACGATGACCTGCTATGCCACATTACGGTGGGTAGCCATGGACGTTGAAGACCCACCATGGCATTTCATGGAACTGTCGGGACGGGACCAGGACACAGCATAGCCACGAAGAATGCCTACATGCATTTCATGGAACTGTCGGGACCAGGAAATAGCATAGCCACGAAGAATGCCTACATGCCTGCATATACGGGCATGGAAACTTCACGGGTATCCAATGTCGGCCCACGAGTTAGGCATGGCTGGACTAGGGAAGGTTGATGAAGACCGCCATCGGGTGTCCATGGGGGTACCGTATGGATACGAAAGACGCCCCAAAATCGGACCTCCACTGTCATTGGCACTGGACATGTTCATGTCGTTATCATGAAACGCTGTCAAGCATGATACAACAATCATCGGCATTAAAACTCATGGGAATTCCATATAAGGCATATGGCACTGCAAAATAATTTATATCAAAACACATGATGATAGTTCGAAAAAGCCAGCAAGCGCTCAATTTATTTAATGGGTTCCCATGAAATATCATGCCCCACATTGGCACTGCCACTGGCGCCTATGGCAGTCCCATGAACGGCCGAGGGCATGCCATTGACTGCAGCACGGCATGAGAAGGCGCGCAATAAAGAACGAAGTATATAAATGGACTGGTATGCTTGGTTTCTGATGGTTGCCGTTGTTGCATTGAACACAAAACAGTTAGGCGACTTGCCCTATACTGAGTTCAACAGTGGCATCGGGCGGACGTATCGAGTCTCCAAAAGGACCAAAGAGTACCAACCATGCGACACGAATAAATTATTTTTAAAAATATATGGTAGGATGATATCCACAGGACTTGTGATCATATCAAACTTCCAGCCTCCACAGCACACCGCCCATAGCAAGCATCATATGTCCCAGATGCGCAACACCCACACCCTCAGTTTAACTTTTGGAAAATCTGAGGAACACCACCACATGTAGGTTGAGAAATATACACACCCACATTGAAGATAGCACCACGACACCATATGCAGGCGTATACGCTAACGGACGTTCAAGCTGGAAAAGGACGACTGGTTGATACCGGAAGAAGCAGAGGGTCATGTCGTTGTTGATATACAACTATCACTGGGCCACAACGTATTGCGTTCATTACAGATGTTGGCCTAGAGGGTACGATTGTGCGACCATTCTCAACGCCCTCCCGGCCGGTCGGTTGAATGATACCGTGGCATGTCTAAGTTCTCCCCCCGGATTGATCAGTCGAGTTGTGATGCTGAACAAAACAATATGTCATGCAGGAAGCGCTCAAGACACCTGGATATGCAAAAGGTCCGAAACAAAAAAAAAACGCGGAAATATGTTTGTCCGGGGATAGCCTGTGTAAGTTTCATACAAAAAAAAGAAGAGGTAACAGCATGACTTTAGGGAGCGAGACCCAGCATTAACCTGGCTTATGGTACGTCGCCGGCAAAACGTTGGTTCTCGCGCAGAAACAATACGTTAGGTAGCAGAAACAGTACGTTAGGTAAACCCCATGGAGACCAAGGAAATAGACTTCTAATACCGCAAACTCAATCACTTGGTAAGGAGAACAGACAAGTAGAACAACATTGTAGACTTCCAACGTAAGCCGAGCATAATAAAATAAGCGATGATGCAACAATTTCTTTCTTAAAGTTGGACTATTCAGAGCAAAACCTCAGTCTTCACAAGGCACGAAGGACTCCTTACAGGACCGTACGAAGAGCTGGAAGAACCGTTTTTACCGCCAACGGTCCCGACCGTGCATTCGAGCGGTTCCTCGAGAGGGCCGTGCTCGGGGCAGTGGGTGGGCTGCTTCCCGCAAAGACCCCACCGCGATACTCTGCGACAACCTTCTATTTTGCAAATCGCTTTAAAGTTGATCCTTTCGCGAACACTAAGAGAGCCCTTATGACGGGTGCAGACAGTGGGCACACCGTCGGTCGGTAAACCCCAGGTCGGAATACTGGTGCAAGGTTCGTACGTGCAACGCCTCCTGAGGACGTTAACCATGCCGCCCACAGCGTGTTGCTTGCAGTATACCGCCTTCTTAGTGCCTTCGACATTGTAGTATGGCGTTGCCGTGCAGGACTCATAGGAACAGCTTTTACTGCGAACGTTCACCATCTCTTCATTAGCGTGTTTAACACAGAACACTGCCACCCTGCTTCCCTCTATATTGTAGCTCGGCTCCCGAGTGCAAGAGTCATGTGAGCACCGTCTGGTTTTCACGTCCACCATCCCGTTCTCAGCATGTTGCTTGCAGTACATCGCTTTCGTGCTGCCCTCGACATTGAATTTCGGTATCTTCGTGCAAGAGTCATGTGAGCACGGCCTGTTGCGCACGTCCACCATGGCATTTTCAGCATGTTGCTTGCAGTACGCTGCCTTCTTACTACCCTCGGCATTATACGACGGTGTCTTAGTGCAAGACTCATGGGAACAACGCCGTTTGCGCACGTTCACCATGCCCTCTTTGGCATGCTCTCTGCAGTTCAACGCGGTCTTGACGCCCTCGAAATTGAAATTCGGAATCTTTGTGCAAGAGTCGTGTGAGCAGCGCCTGTTGCGAACGTCCACCATGCCGACCTTTGCATGTTGCCTGCAGTACGCCCCCGACTTGCTGCCAGCAACATTGAAGGTCGAAATTGTCATGCAAAGATCGTGTGAGCAACGCCTGGTGCTAACGTCCACCATGGTTTCATCGGCATGTTGGCTGCAGTACATTGCTGCCCTGTAGCCTTGTAAATTGAATCTTGGCGTCCTGTTGCAAGAGTCGTACGAGCAACGCCTGCCGCGAACGTTTACCATGGCCTTATCAGCATGCTGCATGCAATACACCGGGTGAGTGTAGCCCTTGAAGTTGAAGCAGGCCTGTATACTGCAAGAATTATGCGCGCAAAGCTCCATTCTCACAGCAGCTGGCAGGGATGAACTGCCTGGGCAATATAAGCGCAGGGAGTGAATACAGCGAAGAGGCTTTCAGCTGGGATGACACACTCCAGCCGGAGGTGAAATTAAACACATACAACATGACGCAAAATGGTTATATCAGCGTTAAACGTCAGTAACATGACGTTTACCCTATTGTCCGCAGTTAACCTCGCTAGTTGGAACCGTGACATGCCGCATGTATATCGACCATTATATTCCATGAAACGACTCTACTGCTATTTGTTTTAGATAGAAGCAGGTTAAGGGGTGGTATAGGGGAAGCAGCGGGTAGTTGCCTAGTGCTTTATTGCTCCTGATGACCACAATATCACCTGGTTATCAATATCACATTGTCTGACTCATGGGCAACACTTAAGACATACCGACCATTAAGAGAGCAATTCGGCGTCACTAGAGATAAAACAATTCAGAGACTTATATGTACAAACACAAACTTGAAGTAGGGTTCAGTTCAATAAAAATCGATACCAGTTTCAGAAAAGCAATGACATCGGGGCTTCGGGCGTTTAGTCTGGCCCCAGCGATAGGTAGGCTCGCATCGATGTCTTTCGTATCCCTCGTGTACGAGGAGCTTACACCAAGTCTACGATGGGGGGGGTTACATTTAAGGCCTCGTTTTTCAGGGGCTGAGCGTCACTCGCGCGAGGGGCTACCCTGACTCTTTGGAGTCTGACGTGCTTGGTTTCGTGCTAAGCACCTCCCTGTAATTATTTGTCATATTGCGCAAACACAGAAAAAATGCGTCTGTTTGTGAGTGGGGTGCGAAGCCACTCGCGCGGCAGTGGAAATGGGCATACGCCGTCTACCGTCAACTTGGTCTTTATGAGTAAAACCTCAATCGATCGTAGGCGTAAACCAACACAGGAAGGCGCGTCGTGTTTACCGCATGACGCGCAGCGGAAGCTCTACAATATATATATATATATGTATAATTCCCACCATCAGCAGTACACAAAACAAGAAGCAGCCGACACGTTGACCTCGAAGAAAGAAAGGACAACTGTCACCAAGAATAATCCAAAATTCGGAAGCCGTTGTACAGAGGTTAAGGTTGACAATGGCGTTATCATGGAGCTAGTGTGGCATGCGTTGCATAGGACCACGACTGACGAAGAGTCTTGTTTCCAAGGTCACCTATGCCGTCTCTAGCATGAACTGCTTGCGTAGTGAGTAGTGTTTGGTAGTATCTTCGTGAATGTGTGTTGGTACGAGAGGCGACCTTGCGGACAGTCCCGACATGTGGTGTGGACGACTCGTCGTTCCGCGGTGGCCCTCGAACGGTGTAGGATGAGCTCTTCACATGAAAACTCAAACACAAAGTTAGGTGACGACCAACTTGAGTAGCCGGCAATTTGTGTACCCTGGCCTTTTCAGGCTACGTTAGGCGACAAGAAGCGATGGCCAATCAGAGATGGGCCCGGAATGCCTTTCCCCGTGTACACAGTCTAGGGTAACTCTAAACATAAATGGCGCGAGCGGCGTAGGTATACCTAGGTTTGACTACTTTACAAAAAATAAACGAGGTAGCCGTTACGCGGAAGTTCGGGTAGAACACCCTGTCCGTAAGAAACTCAGCCTGGTGCAGCATTTACGTGTCCCATTAGGTGTCCTGTAGTGATTACCATGCGACATATCCCACTAGGTTGTGTTCAACAAACATAGGTGATACTGGACGGTACTGGTGTACCTAAAGGCAGGAATATGTGGTCCGCGGAGCCAAGATGCTACATATTTGAGTTGGCAGGGTTTAACGACTACTAGATATTCGCTACGCGGCTAAGGCGACTAGCGGGCTTCAGTCTGAGAGCCGATTGATCGGCTTCAGCCGCGATCCTTACATCTAATACTATCATTATTCGTGAAGAACTGATCCCTAACTTATAGATACAAATCAATCATAAACCGATATAAAACTGGTTCTTTCAATGCTTTTCCCTAGGATTGAATGTGGAATGCCACATATCGCGGTAGAGCGAGGTAGGGCACCACGAACAACAGGGGCTATGCCATACTCCTTAGTTACTCGTGGTGTTCTGCCGTGGAGGTTTCGCGGATGAAGGAACGCCAATAGCGGCGACAATCGCTCCTACTGGGTTTCATCAAGCAGCCCACACGTGACCGACATACGGAAGGTACTATCCACGATGTGACGTATGAACAGCAACAGTACGGACCTCTGAATGAGGAAGAGCAAAGCAAGCTATTCCGATCACGCGAGGGAGGACCACCCCTCAACATCGATTCGGTGGACACATCGAGATGGGCGAGTGTGCTCGGGGATGCTGGCTTCAGCTGTGCATGCGTTCTGCTTGCGTTCTGCTTGTGCGAGTACACGTCTTGTTCTAGTCAACAAAACCACAGCAGTATGAGTATTTCTGTGAGAATTGCGGCGGAATTTCTCCACGATGTGACGTGAATATACTAAAGGCAAAAGTACGGAGCTCCGACAGATGAAGATTAAAGCTGTTCCGATCTTGCCACGGAGGACCGTACCGCAACGTGGGCTACGTAGACATATAGTCAAGAGGTGAGCCAGTGGCCTAGGCGATGACGGCTTGTGGCCTTCGTTCTGTCTGCAACAGTACACTACCTACAGCAGTGAGCAAAATGCAGTACTCAGCACTGCCATCAGAGTAATGCTGTACGAGCACTGTAGAGCGACAACTGCTGTATACGTTCTGCAGTAAAAGTAGCCAAGTGCCGTACTCCTTCGGGCGGTGTTTCGCACCTTGTACGTAACGGTGGTTCAACCAGAGATACGGCCCGAATACCGACGGCCACGGGGTGTATACTCTGAAACGAATATTGAAACCTGGTAGCAAATTATTGCACGTATATATGGTACTGGTACCTGGCACTGTACCTTGTTCTTTGGGTGGAGAAATGGTGGAGGTACTGGGAGCTCTGGCTGTAGCAGGGAGGATTCCATTGATGTCTTCAACTTCATTTCAGCAACTGCGACTCTACGTTAAAAACTATGGGCAGCCTGTACAGCATTATTGCCGGCTACTGTTTTATTCTGCATGACAACCCAGATGCTACTGCTGGAACTCATGTCGTTGGAACAATATGATAAATTCATTATTTGGCCGCTCCGCAATTGGGGTGGAGAGAACAGTGCTATTCGATACCAGGTAGTAGAAAACTTACCGGTAAATGATACGACCAAAGACAAAAGAAAAAAGTACTCAGTTGTATATCGCAGGACCCGTCAGCAAAAAATGTGATTTGCGGAAAGCGGCGGAATCTACGTTCGTATACGTATACAAGGCGCTTCGCTCCTCGGTTGGCATCCACCCGCTACGCTACAAATATAACACAACGTGAAGCGGACTGAGGGCCAAAATTAGTTGCAACTTACCATTTGTAAATGCCAAGGGTTCCATGTTATAGGAAAATAACCTGGACATCGCATTAACGTATGATTCACATTATCCGGACGAAAGAGAAAGGACGGAGGTGTAGTAAGTAGCACCTGGTATCATAATTGAGTTAGAAATAAAGGCAAGACCTTCGCAGCACCAGCTAGCCGCTACTGCGTGTGGTAATATACCTTGCTTGGCCGGGCAGATCACGATGTACTATTTGTTCGTTTTGAAAACACAGCGAGGCGTAGATGCTCAACAACATGATGTCTCGTCAACTCTACCCGTTCAATACCTTGCGTTGTCGCGCTCTAACCGACACGTACTACGCGCATTGCTCGTTTGTGCTGGGCTGATTGCGTTGTGCTGTGCTTGCAGTCGACGTTCGACGACAACATGCCATAGCCCCAGTAGCTGTGGGTGCGCGTTTTTTTGTGATTAGAGGAGAAGAAGCAGGAAAGTGTGTACATGCACGTGAACGTACGAACATACCTTGTAGTATAAGTATAAAATATTGAAGCCAGACGGCCGTTACATTGATACCCAGACGTGTTTTCTGTAGTATATCTCAAGAGAAAGACTGGAATATACAAAAAAGGTCCACAATCAAAATGAAAACAAAAGCGAGCTGTAATGCTGGACGAGATACATAAATGGTGGCTCTCGCCAGCGCTGTCTACTTCTTTGCGTTGTCGCGCTCTAATCGGCACGTCCGTATGTGCTTTGATGCATGTTGTGCAGTGATGTGCTTCGACGACAACATGCTACTTTACCTCTATCATACGAGCTAAATGTGCTTTGTGATTTGAGCAGAGGGAGCAGGCAAGAGCAAAAAAAAACGTGCACCTGGTACGTACGACGTATGAACAAAGAATGAAGCGGACAGAGGTCCAGAAAAAAAAGAAAACTGATGACTTGCAAATGCCCAGAGCGTCATAATCCAGGGTAAAAAACCCGGACGCCCCATGTACATATAAAAAAATGAACGAAAGAAAAACGACGGAGCGAAAAGGCAGTGTGTTGTATCTTCCTATTGAGGTTGGAAATGAAGGCAAATCCTTCGCGCATCACCAGCTAGAATAGCTGCTGCTCGTGGCTGTTTACATTTTTTGGCCGGTCAGATTTCGATTTCTTGGCTCGTTTTGATGAAGAATACATCGAGCTGTTGTGTGGATGGTCGACGACATGATGGGTTCCGGCAAGTCTGTCTGATTTTGCTTGCTTTGTTGCGCCGTGATCGGCACGGACCACGTGCTTTGCTCAGTTGTGCTGGGCTGATTGCGCTGTTCTGTGCTGTAGATACTCGACGGCAACTTGCTATCTCAGGAGGTGGGTGTGCTTGTTTAAGAGTGATTTAAGCAGACGAAGGAGGTGCAAACAAAAACAAACGTGTACGTACAGACTTATACCAAAAATAACAATTGGAAAACAGCGCGCTAGATATAAATGCTCGACGAGACAAACGTGCTGGCTGTCGCCAACTCTATCTACATACAGTACTTTCGTTGCCGCGCAGCAGCTACCACTTGTGCTTTGATGCTTTGAGGGCTGAGTGCGCCGTATTTTGCCGTTCTGTCTTGGTGGTATTAATAGATGCTCGACGACAACATGCTGTTGTTGTATGTAGTAGTTCTAAGAGCTGTGGGTGGGATTGTTTTTTGTGTGATTTGAGCAGACGAAGCAGGTGCAAAAAACAAATGTGTGCAATACGTGACACCTAACTAACAAGAAAAAGGGTAGAACGAAAAGCAGGCTGAGATTAACCCGAAAACATTAAATCCGGGAGCCGTTATACTACAGTCAGTGTAAAACACACCCTTTCCTAGAAAAGAAACCCAGCCTGGGTAAGTATTTATGTTCCATATTAGGCCTGCTGTACTGCTGTTATAGTCTACGAATGTTTCATATGCTAAGTTCAACAATTAACGTGCTCGTGTGATACGTACGAACCTGGTGTACTCGTATAAAAACGCCCCTCCCCAAAAAACGGGAAAGAATTGAAAATATATCGGAAAAAAAAAGCAAAAAACGATTTTCCGAAGTTCGGATCAAAACCGAAAAACAGTAAAAAACAACGGAGAAAATATTAAAAACGGAAAAAAAACGACTACATGTAAAGTAACGGAAATCGGAGGGGAAAATAAATCGCGAAAAATATCCAGAAAATAAGTAAATAAACGACATTCCGAAAACCGACATAAAATCGAAACACAGTCAAAGCTGAGGGAGATTATGGAGAAGGACGCACACTAACGACGAACGGAAGAAAAACCGAAGAGAAACCTTGAAAAAAATAAGAAGAAAAAGCTAAGAATGCCAAGATAGAAAAGAAAGCCAGGAAGGGTTTCCAAGCCAGTTAGGCTGGCGTGTTCCGGGTGGTAGCTCTGAGAGCGAAGCAAAGTCTTCTAATTAAGTGATTCAGGGATAATTTTTTTTTTTTAAATATTGTCTCATTATTTTGAGTTGCTCCCACCAACACCCTGCCAACGCGCTCCCACCAACACTCTGCCAACGCACTTCCACCAACACACATCTCGCGTTAGTTGATTTCGAGCGGTAACGAACCACCAAGTTTCGGCCCTCCAGCACCTTGGAAACGCACTACCCCCAACACATACGTATCGTTAACAGCTATCGAGAGGTAGGGAGCCACCAAGTTTCGGCCCGGCAGCACCTTTCCAACGCACAGCCACCAACACACGTACGTGTTACGCTGTCAAATATGATGCTCCGATGCTGCTGCTATGATGTGTGTTTGGTGTGTCTATGGGTGTTTTGTGTGCTGCTGCTGTGCTGTGTGTTTGGTATGAGTGGGGATGGTGTGCTGTGTGCTCTTGCTGCTTTCGCGTGTGTGTTTTGTGTCCTCCGTTTTCAGATTGCACCACACAGAGTGCAGAATACGACGTCTCTTCATATCACCTTGAAACCATCTTCGTATCTACAGCAAATAAATGGATGTACTTTTCGACTAAAAACATGGTAAATTCTTGGTTACCTGCGCTACGGCCTCTACTGCCCCTCTTTAAAATGGCAAATATTTACAATCAAAACCCCGTTTCTTGTGAAAATATCAAATCCGTCATCTTCTCATATTATAGCTTTGCTGCTACTGTTGACATTTTAAGTGCCTGTGATACTACCACACCTGCTGCTTCTCTCCATATTCATTGAGCTATCGCAGCTCTTCCTACCTTCGTGTGTGTGTTCTGTGTCTTCTGTGTGCGTATTGCACCAGACACAGTGGGAGGATTGCGCCATACAGAGTACCGCCTAAGGCGTCCCTTCATATCGTCTGGAAAACCATCTTCGGATGCACACAAAAAAAACGCTGAATTTTTAGTCCGAAAACATGGTGAACTCTCGGTTACCTGAGCTACTGCCTCTACTCCCCCTAGTTAATAGGATAATAATCACAATCGAAAACCCATTTCTGGTGAAAACATAAAGTCCGCCTTCTTCTCCCAGCTTTGGTGCTACTGGTATCATCCTAAGTACCTGTGATACTACTGCTACTGCTGCTTCTTCTCTACTGTCTCTGAGCCATCGTACCAAGCCCTCAGCACAGTTCATCGTCACGTCTGTCATTCGGTGTGTTTGGTGTGTGTGCAGATAATATGCTGTGTGCTCTTGCTGTTGTCGTGCGTGTGTCCTCTATGTGCGGATGCCAACTGCTTTCCCGGCAAAACGAGCTGCCAAAACATTGTGAATTAGGTCCCGTCAAAGTAGCTGTGGTACTACTGCTCCTGCTGATTCTTCTCTACTGTCCCTGAGCCATCCTGCCGCGTCCTCTACACCGTTCATTGGCATGTCTCTCGGTATCTGTGGTTCTGCTGTGATGTGTGTCAAGTGTGTGCGGATATATGTTGAGCTCTATGCTTTCGCTGCTTTCGTGCGTGGGTGTTGTGTGTCCTCTGTGTGCGGATGACAACTGCTCTCTGGCCAAAGCTAGCCACCAGAACACTGCTGTGATGTTGCTCCAAACCAACAAACGCTACCCGAAAACTGCCTTCTCGTCAAGCGACCCACCAACACACCGTGATTTAGGTCCCTCCATAACACGATGACAACAGAAAACTACCTTCTCGCCAAAGCGAGCAACCAAAACACTGTGATTCACCTGCCACAAACACACGACTCCCGAAAACTGCCTTGTCCCACGAGCGAGCCACCAAACCAATGTGACATCACACAAAGCAAATCTCCCCTATTGGGCTATGAATTGTTGAGGTAACTGTAAGTATGTAAATACAAGGCTCCGTACGGTCCATGCAAGACAATTTGTCCACAATTTTGCCAGCACTCAGGTACATTTTCCTCATGGTAGAAGTATGTGTTATGAAACCCAAATACACCGTTAAAAGCCCTATCTCCAGGAGCAACTTTTGGTGGAGAGACATTTTTTTTTGTTAATTCTTTGCCTTTTTATCCTAGATAAATCGGAATATCTTGTAACGTTTCTGGTGAGGGTATCGTTTTCCAGACCACCAATATCTTAATGGGTTCGGACTACTCTCAGAATTTTCCAGGAACGACTCTTTCCGATTTCCAAAACATTTATTTTTGACGGAGATATCGGGAAAAAAGCGGATCTTGGAAGTCAAGTTGTATCGTTTTAGATGGGACAACCAGCCACACGATTTAAAAAAAGAGTGCGGCAAACGCTTCCTTTCATTAATTCCAAG